>JAECUM010018001.1:0-116808 GCA_016617855.1 Megalonaias nervosa | reverse complement strand
TTATCAGGTAAAAAGATGAAATGCATGAATTACAGCAATGGATGATAGGCGTGATTTCCAATCTATTCAATCTCTTAACCCAGTTTATATCAATGTTTTGTGGGGTTGTAAAGGACAAGCCTTTTTAATATCGGTCCTAATGTTTCTAACATGGAAAACAGAGAGTTTATCGAAATTAATAATTTCGGAGAGTTTCTGCAGCTGTATTAATTATTCTCTCACAAATGTTATCCCAAGGTGGGCGAATAACAAACCTGCTTTCATTATCCGACCATATTGTTCTGATGTAGCACCCTATCAGATGTTTGATTGTCGTAATTGCCGTTTAGGTGTCTGGCTGCTGCTCCATTAGAATCACAATGACAACAACACACTCTTCCTGATTCCACTGAGACTGAAGAAATGTCGGTGTGATTACGGGAACAACTACTAGACTTTCATCAATACATCGGTGTATCTCATCTATGATGCGCATTCCAGGAATGCAACTAGTGGCTCCAGTGTACACAAGATCCATGTTGGTGTTAAATATTTCCCTGAAGCATCTATTTAATGAAGGTAATATGTTTTTATCAACCATATCATAATCTTTGCTGCAATATGACAAAAATATTATATGTGCTGTGTGAAGTATACAAATTTTATTTAACCATTCTTGTCGCGACATCTATTTTTGGGGTATGCTACTGTTTACACATCTGGGTTTTTCAATTATGAGACGACTGGTTGTTAAACTAAATTTGATTGCCACAATGTGCCCTGGATAAGCACTATGGCATAATTTGAACCTTCTATGAAAGATGTTTTACAAATGCGTGTTTAGAATATGGGCTACCTAGTAAACCAAATTGTCTGATTTCCAGCCTGGTTAATTATGTTGTTTTTTTTTTGTTTTTTTTTTTCGGCAAATACTGGCTAGTGATATTGATGATGCCAACCGTTTTTAAAGTTATGAAGTAATTTGGATTATTGGAGCTGGGAAACTGTTAATGGAGGTACCATTTTCACCAGCTCGACGTTGGTGTGTAACTATGGCAATAACGAGTATTTTGTTAACTTCGAAAGTTTTGAAATGGTCAGAAAAAATTGCTTGTTCCATGGTATTATTGGTATTGTAGTTGCATCATTAGTTGCAATTATTTTAAGTTTATTAGCGTTTGTTATCTTCGTTTCTGGTGTTACTTTTTTGACCAGCTTTATCTGGTTCGTTTGAGTTCTCGTCGAGGTATTCAATATACTCAAATTCTGTTGCTGTATTGCCAGTATCATATTTCTCACCAAAATCAAGATAACTTTTAACTAACATTTTTTGATTTATTATCGTTACACAAAATTGCTAAATCTGAGGCAAATCTAATTTTCGTCTTGTTTTGTTTACTAGCTTACGTACCACCTCCTCACCGCATGACGACAGTAATTTTTCTGTTGTAGCTATCATAGCTCGTTCGGCTTCCGCTGTTGGTGCAATATCTGATATTGCTCGTTTTGTTTCCGCGTCACCCTTAATTTTATCAGCGATTTTTTGCCCTACTGTAGTGCCAACTGCTGACGCAATTCCCGTCGCAAAAGCTTTGCTGGCATCAAGAGCAATTGGTGCTACTTTACGTGCAATTCCTGGGATATTCTCGATCACATTTGTAAATATATTTCCAAAAAATCCACATGCAATAGTTCTTCGATAATTTTTTTGGTCTCATCTTGTTATTAAATTAAGTTTAAAAACTTTACGTGGGACAACTACGTTGCTGCATATAATGCGTGATAATTTCATTGCTAAGATCTATTTGTCGTCTTGATTAATCTGTTAGTTGCAATGTTATGTTGGTTATTTGATTTTCAGGAGTAATCGGATAGTATATTATTTGTCGAGAGTAATTTGCATCAGTGACCCAGGCGGAACATCAGGCGAAAAACTATAGATTGTTTGACCTTGACTTCCCTTGGCTGAGTAAAACCCTAATGCAATAGAGCCATTGATTAAAATTGTATTTACTTCTGTTATGTTAACTGGCAGATCTCCGTCATATGATACACTTTGTTCTTTAACACTGCCGTATCGTTGGTTTTTAAAGCCTTATAATGATGCAATAATAGTAGCTGGTGAAAACTCGATTATCAAATTATTTTTAATGTGATACTGGCTCGTAGCGTATTATAGTTTGGAGTTAATTCAAAATAGTCTGCGGCAGTGAATTTTGTTATCAGCTCTCTTATCGTTTTGCTGAGATGAGTTACATTATATGCTCCCTGTATTATTTTGACTAATACGCAAACACCAGAATTATATGTGAAGTCGTCATTGACGTTTGTTTTTAATTTTCCATGGAATGCCATATTGTGGCGGAAATTAATCCAATTTCGTAGTGTTTATTTGAATCTAGTTCTATTGGTGGATTATAGTAGACAAAAAAGTTTGCGCTATTTTTTGTCGTTTGTGACGAGTCAAGTAATAGTGTTGCTGACATTTATATAAGATCGCCATGTAAAATTTCGTACTCGGATGATGTTAGTAATCTACTCGATCTAAGATTATCTAATATATCAATAATTTCGTTGTCCATTTCAATGCTTTCATTACCTGCTTCTTTTGATGATATTAATAAGATAAGTCGGTCAACCATTTCTGCGTTTGATGTAAAAACTTTAACGCCAGATCCAGTGGTTTCCTCTGGTAATCTTCTATTTCGTTCGTTTGTTTTCGTACTTATTAAATAATATTTAAAAAGTCCATTTATAATCTCCTGATCTAGTTCGATACTCTTCTGCTGTCGTACGTAAAACCTACGCAATAACTCCGTCTCTCATTCTATCCGCCATCTCCAACATTTCTCCTTCTGTTTTAGTTTCTTTAATCGATTTTCCAGCTGTTGGATAATCATTAATTTTATCGTGTAAAATTATTTGTAGTTTTTTATGGTCATCATTACTCCATTTTCGAATGCTGTCAAGATTGTTAAGTTTGTCTTTTGTCAGATTTTTTTAAAATTCTTAAAATAACTTGTTTTCTGTAAAGTTTTATCTATTTTTCAATAGGCGTTGTTTCTGCGATAGTTTCAGTCATCATTTTTTGTTGCTCAGCTAATTCCTTACTTTGCCCTGATAAATTTTGTATCAACCTTCTTAACTCGGCTGGATTAACCGTCAATCTTGCAATAGCATGTTGGAGCATAAGAGGGTTGTTCATTAATCTCTGAAATTCATCCTGTCGTGCAACAGGATCAGCAATTGTACTCACAATTTCCTCTATATTCGTTTTTAGTTTCTTCTTTCGATCTTTCTCCTAGCAAACCTTACAACCCTTTTTCTTTCCTTTTTTTCTAGTTCTTCCGGAGACAATGTTTATAATTATGATTGGTTACCGAGTACTGCTTCGGTAACAGGTTTAAAAAGGTTGGTGGTTTCATCTTCTGCAACACGTTGTCCTCGACGGGATTCTTCCACCCTTTTCTTAAAAGCAACTTGAAGTGCTGCAACATTTTTTAGTAATTCATTTTTTATGAGAATCCATTATTTATT
Organism: Megalonaias nervosa; assembly: GCA_016617855.1. Classification (NCBI taxonomy): domain Eukaryota; kingdom Metazoa; phylum Mollusca; class Bivalvia; order Unionida; family Unionidae; genus Megalonaias; species Megalonaias nervosa. Next base: position 113,292 of record JAECUM010018001.1, on the reverse strand, counting down.
TTTATACACGATATAAAATTCGTCTAGAGAAATGTGTTAATGCAACAACGAGATAATTTATCCGAATCACGCGCTAGTTTGTCAAGCAAAAAGAAATTGTATTTGTCTTTAGTTGCTTGATGATATAATTCAATAAATTTATATATTGTTACGTCACCGCACTGATCGTTTGCAATATTTCTCACATCAACATTATCGAGTCCAGAAAATAATATAAAACATCCCGTATTTTGCCTAATAAATCTGTCAACGCTATAAAAGTTTAGCGCGAGATAATTCGAATAATATTTTTTGTTACGCGATAATGAAAAAAACTACTTAATATTATTCATCTCCTCGTTGTTTAGCGGAATATTGTCAAATACAATTATTCTATGCTCGGACGAATCAAGTTCGTTGACAGGGATTAATTCCTCTGGTTGCCTGGTCATAAATATAACATCGCTAGCGTCAAGCTCGTCACGAAGTTTATCGTCGTATTCGAGTAATAACTCGTATTTGTCTTGTTGCGGATTAATTGTGTAAATATATACCTTATCGCAGTTAAAGTTATCGTTGAGTAAGAGATTTAGCAAACGATTTGTTTTACCAGAGCCTGTACGACCAACAATAAGATAATGAGAATCTCTAAGTTCGTTATTATGTTTATGTTTGATTCATCGTTCGATGTCAAAATTTAATATCGTTGACTTCGCCATTACTGTTATACAATTCTATGTTATATAATTTACATAATATGGCCTATTATACAAAGTTTGGAACCGCACTTACAGGTTCTGTTTCCTCTGACGAACCAATGATAACTGATACGTCATCGCTAGTAAAAAAAACAACCGGCCACACAATGACAGGACACCTATCTATGTCAAATCAACGAGTTCTAGGTTTAGAAACAAATTATCCGCCAATAAATGTTGTTGATACACAAGCTGTTTGTTACGCGCAACTAAAATCTGTTGACGACAACAAACTATCACTGACAGGAGGAACTTTAAGATGTAACTAGGATATGTCAGGAAAAAATAATAAATTTCGAAACCGCGTATCCGCCAAGAAACTTAAATCAAGCCCAAGCGGTAAGTTATTTACAGTTGAAGTATGTTGATGATATCAAGCTTGGTAAAACTGGTGGAAATGTTACAGGTATTATTAACAAGTCAAATAAAAAACTTATTGGGTTGGAAACCGAGTATCAATCAGCAAATGTTGATAGCACACAAGCGGTGAGTTATACGCAACTAAAATCTGTTGACGATAATAAACTTAACAAGGCCGGCGATACAATGGCAGGTAACGTTGTAATGAGCAATAACTCAAAAATAAATGGATTACCAACAGCCTCTCCACCAGCTAATGAGACTGATGCTATTAGTTATGCTCAGTTAAGAGGAACACTTGTTCCGTATTTAAGACAATCCGGTGGACCAATGTTAGGCAATATAAATATGATAAACAACAAAATAACTACGACATATGTTCCAGTTAACCCTAATGATCTAATCAATAAGCGTATGTTGATAGTGTATCTGGTGGGGGAATAAAACGAACCAAAAACAATGCTGGGTATATTCTAAAACTTTTCAAGGCAACTGATAACCAAGTTGGGTTTGAGGTAAGTGCATCATCATATTATCCTGAAAATTATCCTTATCACTCTTTCTCTGATAGACAAGAAAGGACTACTAACGGAGAAGTTGAAAACTTTTATATTAAAATTAAATGTCCTTTTGCAGTTGCTATCTGGCAATTTCATTTGCGAGGTCGTTTAAACTCTAGTGTTGGTCGAATTTATAATTGGCGATTGGAAAGATCAAATAATGATATCGACTGGGTAATATTATACAGTACAGAAAACACGTATATTTCAACAACACAATATTTTACGATTCCGACAGAAAATACTGTCAACAAGTACTTGTATTTCCGAGTTTATGAACATCCGTTTCCAGAACTGACAGCATTTCAAATATACACACTTGATGATCAGATTTAATCTAACGTTGTAAAATAAATGATAAGACAATTATTTACAATCATTGCGAGAAAATTTTACGATAATATTGTGAACCCCAAAATAGATGTTGGGGACAAATCGCTATCAGCACGTGTGATAAATGCTAGGAAAAATTTTTCAATTCCAATGATAAACTCTCCATTGTCAGATGAAGAAAAAATATTTATTCTCGTTATGCATATACGAGGACCACAACAACTGAAAGCAATAGAAGACTTTGATATTATAAACAGTCACTGTCATCCTGATGATTGTATAGAAGAACATAAACAAATTGGAATCCTGGTAAAAATATTGCCTAAGCTTAATTTTGAAAATCTAGATTTGATAAAAAAATCGAGCTTAATAAAAACACGAGCCTATGGAGAAGTAGTAAAGAAAAAAGAACGAGTAAACGATAGCCATGATTACCTCGACAAACTAGCAAAATCTAAGATTACAGGAATAAAAAGGAACAAGGAGTTATACAATAGTTTTTCAAAACAAAACTTTTTAGACATCTCGGCATATACTACCACGACAAGGAAACCCAAGTTAAAGTTGTTAGAATGGCGCCGGATACGGAGTTAATTATTAAAGCATACTCGAATGCACTTCTACCAATGATGCGTGAAAGAAAACCAGAATTTGATCCGATTATTGTTAACAAATCTCTAGCGATAATCAAAGATTTCGACAATGAAATTAGTGATCTCAGACATAATAAGCGAGAAAAGTTTTTCGAGGAAGTCAATCATACAACGTTTGGTGTAAGGATTTGTTCTTATTACGCCATACGTGAAGAACATGATGTTCCACTTCCATCACTCCAACGCTCTAGATAATTATCATTGCAAAATTATTACAATGAAGTCGAGAAAATGTTCACAAAACAATACGAAAAATTATGGCTTAAAGTAAATACGTTTACTCAAATTACCTTTCTTGGACGAAAATCACTCCAAAAATTAATGCTGATAAATTTCGTAGTCGCATATGCAATTATCAGACAATATCTTGTCCTCAAAAATTTTAGTTTGAATCTATTAAGCTTGGCACTTAGATTTATTGATAAAACAGAAAGAAAATACCGTTATTTGGTGAACGAAATAGATTTTTATGAACGTGAAGTATAAAACACGTTTGATTCCTACAGTTGGTTAAAGAAAAATGAGGAACTAACAGATGATCGATATATAGATACTTCGTCAGATGTTTATGACAAGTACAGAGATTTTATAGCTGATCCTAACAATAATAAGTTTCGTGAATTTCTTGATTCAATTGTTGGTGCTACAGTTTTGGATACTGTATAAAAACTGTAAGCAAATATTGTATAATGAAAAAACAAATCGTCGATTTCAATCATATTTCTGACAAAATTCCAAACAAGATGTTGACGCACTAATACAATATTACAGATATTATCATAAAAACCTCTGGTGTGTTAAACAATATCATAAGTATTACAATAGAATACTTCGAGTAATATCATATTTACCGCTGCTGATGACAAGCTCTGGTATAATTTCAAGTGGAGCATCATTAAATCTGTTTTTGTTAATAATATCAGGTGTTGTGGTTTCCCTTTCAACGGCGTGTAAAAAATTGAGCCTCGACTTGAGACCAAAAAAGTGCTTGTAAAACAGCAAGTATCACTTACAAAAAATTACTTGATCAGATAAGATCTTATTTGTGAGGTGTAAAATATGATATGGACGATTTAAGACGAGAGTTCCGTATTATTGACAGTATGTTAACAGATAATCTGCCAATGAGAGCTGGCAAGTATGAAAAAGATTATCAAAAGAATATGATGATGATAGGGTATAACATTTTGTCTAAACTTTAGAAATAAAATAATCTCAAACAAATGTTTCACTTACATGCTCACGTGCAGATCCACTTTAAAAATGACCAAGCAGAAACTTTTGCTTGCCTTTTATAACGTTATAACACCTACGCAAAATTTCCATTACGTAATCTTTGGAATTTCCATTACGTAATTTCTAGAATGTTCTTTGGAATTTCCATTACGTAATTTCGAGAATGTTCTTTGGAAATTTCCATTACGTAATTTCTAGAATGTTTTTCCATTTTCCATTACGTAATTTCTAGAATGTTATTTGGAATTTCCATTCCGTAATTTCTAGAATGTTCTTTGGAATTTCCATTACGTAATTTCTAGAATGTTCTTTGGAATTTCCATTACGTCATTTCTAGAATGTTCTTTGGAAATTCCGCGATCTTTTACCTGACAGTGTTCCAGATGTTATAGTAGTAATAGAAAACAAGTGTTTCTAGCTCAGATACCCCCTTACCCGACAAAATATGTTTTGTCAGAAATATGCTAGAAAAATCCTTATCATATAAAAGTCATCATCGGAGCTAGAAAAGGTTACTGAAGAAATTGTCAGCATAGATGTGTTTTGAAGGGGAAAAGGGGGTCTCTGCGCTAGAACCTGGTTTTCTATTACTTCTGCTATCATGTCAAAGACAATATAACACAGGAATCTTCCTATTTAACACCGAGGTAAGAGAATGCGTTCTTCAGATAATAACATGTCTCTTGTGCCAATGGGCGCAGATCAATTTGATTTTAAATGCGCGGCTTTTGTATCTCAACCCGTTTGACGATTTGTCTTACACCCAACCAAGATTAATAATCACGGGGAAACGATTATTACCCACCCATGCCATGTTATTATTCGTCATGCTAGAAACAGACGCTTAAATATGTAACATCGCTAGGGTAGTCGTCTACTTTGAAGAAAAGGTTTTATTGTTCTTGTTTCTTGGCTGGGGATAATGCAGTTGTTCAGTGCAAGATATGCTGCACATAGCGGCCAGCATAACTAGTAAAAGTCTAACCCGGGAAATACAGGTGAAAAACCACCGGAAGCTGGTGGCAAGCTTACTAACATATCAACATTGGTCGAGTCCGAGACTCGAACTCGTGCAGACAACGGTGTCGTGGAAGTGATAGGTAAAGGGAAGTTCTTTAGACTCCTCGGCCACCAGGGTCTCCCCTAAATATGCATCAACACTTTATCTGGCACGTGGTGAACAAAATGTTCACCATGTTTGGTGAACAAATCATTGGCACTTTGATATAGGGTTTAATACGATGGAAGATACAACTGTTAGGAATAAACAGATGAATACTTTCATTAGGAAAATTAAGAAAGTTATTGACGCAATATTTGCCATGTTTTTATTGATAGATTCCCATTATGCCTTGCGAAGCTTTATGTTAAGTTACCAAGGAATTATACTTGCTCCAAATGCTCTGTATATCAATATTTTATTAACTCTTGGTACATGACCTTTGTATAGTTTTGTAATTTTTATTATATATATATATATATATATAAGTATATATATATATATATATATATATATATATATATATATATAGTGCTATATAAGGTTGGCGGCATATAAGGTTGTTGTTGTTGGCAATGTTTAAACAAGCATATTCATGGCAATGTAAGCTCTACAATTGACAAAATGCGCTTTTCATGCAAGAGCATTATTGTTAAAAAGTTAAAACTTGAACCGGGCATTCTTTGATCTGGGGTTTGTTTTAGCGAGTTTTAATTTTATAACACCTTCTTATTGATTACATGTTTTCTGTAATCTTTAAATATTTTAACGTCTGTTCATCCTGATGGAGAGAGAGAGAGAGAGAGAGAGAGAGAGAGAGAGAGAGAGAGAGAGAGAGAGGGAGGGAGGGGAATGAAGTAGAAGGAAAGTCAACCTCTTGAAAGACACCACTTTTTCTCAAAGCCCATCATAATATTCTTTCATAGTTTAGGGAAAATATGCAAACTGATACCACTGTGCAACATGAATTTAATTACGTTGATTATAGAAGAATGTAATAACAATTTAAAAACCTATTATTCAACCAAAAAAGAAAAACAAATGGTGTCCACGTATTCCTTGATATTGAAACATTTTGCTGGTATTTGTATACTTGCGTCACAGTTTGTAGACAGTTGAATTCATATATTGCAATCCGTTCTTCGGCTAAATTTAAATGATTAACCTGGCAAAACGCTGGAATTACATACTTTATGGAATGAAAGAAAACTCAAAATATGTGAATCAAAGAATTGTCCTTTACAATTCATTGTCCATCTTGTTTTTTATGTGTCTACTTGCATGCATCTACATGCATCAGATTGGTAAATTATAGGTATATTTGGCAAACGAAGGTTAGCTCACTCATGCAAGACACGTCATTGTACATAAAATCTCTCAAATCATAAAGGTGCACACATTTCTCCTCGTTGTCATCATCATTTCGTTCCGCGTCAGCCCAGAACAAATATGATGCGGCTTGGTCATTCCACCACTTCCATTCTCTCTTTTCTCCCAAGGCCCGAAGTCCGATAATGGTCCTATGCCAAGTATGCCGACATTTCCTGTAAAATGTAAATTAATTCTGTTATTTTGAAATATCAGTGTATATGACACGTATAAGTTTTTAAAAGGTTTCAGATATCGCGTCAGACTGCCTTCGGAACTGTAATTGTATGTCTTCTTCGCTTTTCGGTTGATATAATTTCGTACTGGTGTATTTTGTTTTGCTAATGACATTAGGTGAAATTTTAATGTTATAAGATAAATGTGACATAACAGGTTACATTGTATAAAAATAATTATTGGTACCAATGTTCTAACGAATCTAACTGATTTTGAAACGTGAGATTGTTTTGGACATGACCATATTGTCAATTCTACTTGTAACGGACATAACGTCTATGGTCAATTCTGATTGAAATGGACAAAACTTGTATAGTCAGTTCTACTTGTAATATACATAACTAGTATAGTCAATAATTCATGAAACGGACATAACTATTATAGTTAATTCCACTTGTAATGGACATAACCAGCATAGTCAATTATACTATAAAAGGACATAACAAGTATAGTTAATTCTACTTGTAATGGACATAACCAGCATAGTCAATTCTGCTTGAAACGGATATAACTATAGTACAATCAATTATACCTGCAATAGACATAACTTGTACAGTAAATTCTACTTGTAATAGACATAACATGTAATGGACATAACTAGTATAGTCAATCCTGCTTGCACTGGACTTAAATAATATAATAAATTCTACTTGAAATCGACATAACTAGTATATTCAGTTCTACTTGCAATGGACTTAACTTGTACAGTAAATTCTACTTGCAATGGACTTAACTTGTACAGTAAATTCTACTTGCAATGGACATCACTTGTACAGTAAATTCTACTTGCATTGGCCATGACGTTTACAGTAAAACCTACTTGCAATGGATATAACTAGTACTGTCCATTCTACTTGAAATGGACATAACTAGTACAGTAAATTCCACTTGAAATGGACATAACTAGTAATCATTTCTACTTGCAAAGACGAGGTAATGGCTCTCCGTCAGAAACATTTAGGCAATACACACTAAAACAATTAAAATCTGAATAAAATACGGCAATAATAATTGTTAAACCTAGTTTTATCATTACTTGTTGTTGCTGCTGCTTTAACACCATTTCTCAATGCAACATGGACTATATACATATTGGTCAGTATAAATGGAAGAGGAAGATCCAGGGAAAACACCGGTAAATACCACCGAGTCACCGGAAGCTAATGACAACTTTCGCGCATACCCACACTGACCGAGGCCGAGACTCGAACTAACGGGGACACAGGTGAGACGGCAGTGATAGTAGTAACACAGGGTCCCTGATCATCAGGTTTTTGAATGAAAGTTCTTTTCATACACAAACACAACCAAGGTCGCACATGTTGATATACACATATATTAACGTGATACGATTAGTGAGACCAAGAATAAACATGGAGATCCTATATCTCTGGGCATCTGTTAGCAATTAAAAGCACATAGTACAATAAATACATACATACAACACAATATAACGCAAACATGATTTTGTTAAATCAGTAAAAGGTATATGATCAATATATGTCATTTAAACCACATTTGTAAAAGAATCCAAGGTTTTATTTAGTGGCACATGATCATCAAGGTTCTTAATTGAGTTCAAATTGAAAAGATTTATATCTCTCTTTGTTGAAGTGCACACACTCAACAAGTATGCGTCCCAGTGTCAGTTGACACTGACGTAGTATGCAATTTAACCTAGTTTGACCCTTCAGGAGGCATGCATTAGTTAGGTATGCATCTCTGATAGTCGAGATGCATAGTGCGACTTAATCTCTGCGATTTGTTCGATGATGTCATTCACCAATGATTAACTTCATGTTCCTTTGCTTCCTTGTAGGATTTTCAACCCATACATTTTGCCAAGTATGAAAACCAATCTGATTTATACAATATTTTATGCCAGTATATGGATTACTCCATTAAGACATCTGTGACTGGAAGTCAGATATGGCTGCTTTATCTGTCTTTTTCATTACCATTATGTCAGAGTGATTAACCAACCAATAGTTCAGAATGCAATTTATAGATATTACGAAAACTCATCTAGTATGTGGGTTATTAATGGGTTGTCAGAGTTAAGATTCTGCAAGTCTTTCAGTGTAGAAAGTGAATTAGAATAAAAGATGAAATCTGTTTTTGAGAGGTTTTAGGTAGTCTATTGCTTTGAGTATGGCTGTAATTCCTGCGATACAAATTGAGACTTTATCTGGTAATCGAGTTGAGATGATGCCATGTTTCGTTGCAATGACGGTTCTAACAGTGTCCCCATCTTTCAAACCGTCTGAATACACGGATGTATGGATACGATAGGAAGCTCCGATATCAATGAATTTACTCGGTGAAAGAAGATAGTTTGTTGAGATTTTGTTAATGCCCACAAATGAAATGTTATTTCCAGAGGTATTTGTACCCATTGTTGTGATTTAGGAGTACAGGGTTTGTCAGTATTTCCAAAATTGTTTTTCTGTCTCTGAGTGCAAATTCTTATGCCAACAAAGGGAATAAAGCATGGTTTCTGAATGTACAATTTGCAAGCCTCATGACTACATCATATGTGAGATTAGGTGGATTATAATTTAGTTTCCGAGTATAACCAAGAGCCAACTGTGTTTATCTGAGATAAATTGGTGGTTCATATGCATCAGCATATAAACGTTCTGATGGGGAAGTTTGACATGTATCTAATGCTAAGACGCTATGGCTTTAAACTAAGTGACATAAAAGAGCGCAAGCCAACACATTTTGTAAACTTCAACAAATAATTTAAAAACAACTTACAGTATTTTGAATTAAGCCCAAAATAGTCCTACATGTTCTATCACAAGTCCAAATGTATGAAGTTCCAATTGAATTCCAGTGGTATTCCAAATAAATTCCAATATTGAATGTATTGATAAACATGTAGTCTCGAAAGTGCTAATGTGACAATGTCCTAGATTGTGGCGATGTGCTAACACTCTTTTGATGTATCGCAATAACATAATCCAAAATAACCTTGTGAGAATTTTCTATAATTTCAAATTATTATTTTAGTCAAATAAAAGCACTGAGCACTTTGTAATTCCAGTGAATAATGATTTAAATAAATAAATCCAACCAAATTAAAAACTATAAGCAGATAGGGTGAACAGACCACTTTTAGGATTAAGACAAATTTGGTCTCAATTATATCAACTATTTGATACAAATTATGGTCTCAGTTATATACTATTAAGACAGACCCCATTCTTTTACATACTGTTTGTCTCACCCTCTCTGCTGCTGTAATTAACCAAATATTTTATCAAGTCCGTTACGATATCTCGACCTGGGATCATGTAGATTTATTGTTATAAAACCAAACGGGGTAGCTTGTGCTTTTGAAGAAAAGGTTTTGAACTTAGTCATATACATGTCCCCTGAACACCAAGTATAATCAATATTTTGCAGCGTATGATGATCAACTCCGTTAAACACAACAAAAATATTGCAGTTGTCTATGATTACTTTAGGTATTTGCGTATATCTTTGAGTAACATAAATCACGTCTGTGTTTTTATGTCTACCTCAAGAAAATATCCGAGCTAGATTTGATTGTTTGTCCAGCATAATATCATCGTACACTACTAAATTATTAATAAGTCTATCAAGGTCATCTACAGATGGTACTCCATCAATACTGGTAATAAAATCAGTAATATCATTACCGTCTTCATCCAGCAACTTTGCATTTTCATTAAAATCTTTAAGAACTTCATAACATCGTTGATCATCTATAGATGGTGCCACTAAATATAACTTATCCCACTTGAGCCATCTCATTTTCAGATTAAGCAATAATTGCGTCTTACCACTTCCAGATGGTCCAATTATTATCATCCTCATAGAATTCGGTAGCGCTGGGTGATGTTTAACTGGCTCTTGTTTTCGTGTCTCTGAGAAATCAATTATATCCATAATAATAAATAACATGAATCTATATTGTGTTCGATGCAAGGCACCCACCCCCACCGTTGGTGGGACCAGTGGATTAACAACAATAATAACAACAACAAAAAAACCACACAAAAAAAAAACTGCGCGCTAACAGGTAAGTGTGAAAAGTTTGGAACAATCAAATACAGATTTATCTCCCGTAATCACGGACAAGTCTACGAAAACAAGTGGTGATATCGCTACTTCGTTGGGAAAATTGCCAGGAACTCCTTGGGCCAAGTACCCTGGTGAGAAACATCTGCTAGCTATACTTACTGTGGTCCAATACTCGACTTGATATCCGACTTGACGAACGAGATCAGCCAAGACCAGGAGAGTATCCAATAAATAAGATGGATCAAGCGTGTCACGTTCATGATTTTGCGTATAAAAGCAAGGATTTACAACAACGATATATTGCAGATGTGAAATTGATTCATGCGTTAAATTCTATACCTGATAAATCTCTCAGAGAAAAACTTGCTAGTTTTCTAGTGAAATCTGCTATGAAGGGTAAACTAATGCTAGGGGCTGGTAATTAATTATATAACTATTATAATGTAATCTGTTTATTATAGCCCAAGAGGATATTGGAAGGGCAGAGCAGCGATTAGTAAACATGCTGAAGCAGCAAAAGTCTCACCTGCTGCTGCTGCAGCGTGGTTAGCACGACAGGCTATATGGCAAATATATCTACCACCACCTAAAAAAAATTCAGTACGCGTATTTTGATGTCAGCGTTCCCAATGAAGTTCATCAAGCAGATATTTTGTTTTTACCACATGATACTATTAAAACACTTTGAGGTCAATCACGTACATACAAATACGCGTTGACTGTCGTTGACGTTGCAAGTAGATATAAAGAAACAGAACCATTATCAACTAAAACAGCATCTGAAGTTGCATCTGCGTTCGAACGAATTTATCAACGAGGAACTTCGCGATGGCCACAGTTGCTACAAGTTGATCCTGGCAAAGAATTTACTGGTACAGTATCATCGCTGATGAAGCAACATAATGTCAAAATCAGACGAGGACATACTACAATTCATCGTGATCAGGGAATAGTTGAACAATTTCATCGAACACTCGCTGAGCGGTTAGTTGGATATCAGTATGCGAAGGAAATAATTCAAAAAGACAATAGATCTCGTGAATGGGTTGAAGATTACCAAGTGTGATAGATGCCTTAAATAATGAAATTACTCGTTCAATTTCTATGAAACCAATTAATGCGATTACAGAGAAACATATACCACCTGACAACGTCAGGCAACGACATAACTCTCTCCCTCTCTCTGTCTCTGTCTCTGTCTCTCTGTCTCTCTGTCTCTCTGTCTCTCTCTCTCTCTCTCTCTCTCAACCAGTATTGGGTAATGTGACTGTGAGGTGTTTATATGAACCAGGTGAACTTGAAGGGAGTAAAAAAAAGAGCAACTGATCCTATCTGGAGTGTGACTACACATAAAATTTTTAGCATGGTTAGATCCACGGGTAGACCTGCAATCTACTTACTGGATTCGAATGCTCCTCAGCGTGGATTTGTACGTGAACAGTCACAAGTAATTCCTGAAGACACACAATTACCACCGCGTTCACTTTTGTAAACTGGCACCCTTACGTCGATTACATTCAAGACAGGTCAGCATCACATTTTTGCGCGTTTGACCAATACTACTATTAATTCTGTCTACGGTGAACTGTCTTGGATTATTATTCGAATATTCCCATAGCATATTACAGTTACAACTTGCACAATAATTATTCTGTCGTTGTTTTATTGTCATAATAAATTCACCGTTGATATCAACGTCGCGATTATTTTTTTTGTCACATTGCTTATAACCAAATAGGTTTTTTCTTATTACGCCATTGCTAGCAGTTTGATTATTATTTTCTGTAAAATTCATAATAACCCTGTGCAGTTGAGAAATTCTTCTGACTCTAGACACTGCGTGATAAACTAAATTTGACAATTCGATTCTATCATCGACAATCCAGACATTTGTATCAGTAATAGTTAGTCCTTGTGACGAATGAATCGTTATAGCATATCCTGATTTCCATGCAGTTTTATCCATTATCAACGCTCTCTCAACAGCATCAACATCAACCAAAACAATATCATTTAATACAAGATTTTGTTTTTCACTTATTCCTGGAATTTCAACTTCAATATTCTGTCGTCGAGTATCTGCTGGGCGATAACACAATGGTACAGGTAGATTTGAAAATTTTTCTTTATGTAACAAAAATAATTTCTCTTGCAATTCATCACGAACTATCTTTCTACTTGCAACTGTTAAATCATTTGGTCTCCATAAATTCAAAAAATAATTCACAGGAGTTTGCGGAATTATTTCACGCATTATATCGCGTTGTATTTTATCTAGCTGTAGTCTGATTAACTTTTTAAATTCTTTCAGGGTATCATCAATAGCACAATGATCATCGGTTATCTCCTCATAGTAATCCACAAACGTTTTTACCCAATCGTGCGGAGACTGCCCAACAAAAGGTTGCGGTTGACCATGATCGCCGCACATTATCACAGCAATATGTTTTGTCAGTAACCAATCAAGAAATATTTTTAATGTTTCTAACGACACCGTACAAACTTCATCCCAGATGATAATCCGGGGTATATATTTTTCCCCCATTCGCTCAGGTGTCCACGTATCTCCGCACCATCTGAAGAAACCATGATAAGTTTGAGATTTTACTCCTCGTTCATTTATTTCTCTGGCTAGGCTGTGTGTAGGTGTCAGCACAATCATGTCAACGGAGTTCTTCAAACTCCTAGGAAATAATTCAATGGCACGTGTTGTTTTTCCAGAACCTCCAGGCCCATTGAGATAAACGGTTTTATGTCTGGCTACAGGATCAAACACAGATGGTGCCGATGATTTTAATATTTGATTGTCATTGCTGTAATATATTTCCTTGATTTCAACGTCTGCAGATTCGGAATAATCAAGGATATTTTCTTGTTTTATTTTCCATGATCCCCATTCACCATTACCGAGTAGCGGTTTTAGTAAATCTGTATACGCTTTATTTATATAAAATGAATCCATGGCAACTCTAACCGCGTAACCAGGAAATCTGTTTATCATCGATAATAAATTTATGGAAACGGAAGCGAGCATCGAAGATCTTAAATGGTTGATTTTCGGTGACTCACCATCAATATAACTCACGATTGTACCTAATTTAGTTCCGGTTGATAAGTACGCATTACTCCGACTTACAAATGTATTTTTTCCGTTGTATTGGCAATTATGAAATCGAGTTCAGCATCTTCCATAATTAATCTTGTACACATTCGTTTATGGTCATATGATCCTCCTTGAGTAAACTTATTTTCCTACCAAGATCTTTTGCAATTTTATTTTCATAATCAATCATATCAGGATTTTCATCCGGATTATCATCTGGGGAATATTTCTTTTATTGTGGTAACCAAACTTGTTTCTGCGGACGATACGATATAATGGCTTCGTTTACGTTCAACGACACTAAAATTCCAATATCAAGCATATATCGTAATAGTACTATTGGAGTCCAGTGTTTTTCTGAGAAATGTCTTCCAAACCAAACATAAATAATCGGATGCAGATTTTCCGAAAACTCGAATGACTCTATACAAGCAAATCCAGTTAAGTCAAAATTTGGTAAGAGTCCGTTTATCGCAACTCTGGTCATCTCGTGTGTGGGATGTCCAAATCTTTTAAAGTATTCAGAGCATTCTCCGTATCCAAGAAAACTTCGAGGATTACACGCTACCATATCAACCGATATAATATCTTTATGATCGTATTTAGTATTCCATAATCCACCGTGTCCATATTCGATATAACTGCGCTTGACAACAACGAGAAATTCCAATCGTGTCGGTTTCCATGAATTTTTCTTTTGAGCAGCGTGTGCAGCAACTGATGGAACGGTGAAACAATTATTTAGTAATTGTTCAACTTTGACTTCGTCCTTGACATCGTCAAGGGGGGTATATTTCCGAGGAATATTGTTGATTTCTTCGTGAAGTAATTCTCTACGATAACTATCACCGTTAGGTCGTACAAACTGATCAACGTATCCAGATTCTGAACTTCGAAATAACCACACAGACACAGGGTCACTCTTGCTAATATCGTTGATAGCGTCGAATATATAATCGCTGTAAAATTTAACTATTCTATCTCGTGGAAATATTGTTACCGCGGACGTCCATGCGTGTGCGTTATGATCAATGATCGTTATGGGAGCTCCTCTTGATGTATATTTCGACGCATACAAAATATCTCCGGTTAGTGTCTTCACTGTTATTGGGAATTTTAATTTCTTTTCTAGTTTAGCAACGTCGCTGACACATGCTCCGGTATCTTTAACTGTTTCTGCCAATTATTTGTTTTATTACGTCTTAGATCTGTTAAACCATTTCCGCGTATCGCTTTTCAGAAATGTTCTATAACTCGCTCAGCTACGCAATTTAGCCTCGTTGACTTTGTCAACGATGACAATTTCATTGGTTTGAGATCATTAACGCTAAGTTTATCATTTAGCGGATATATCGCATAAACAACTGCAGTTACAGGATATGTTCATTCATAATACGGTTTACCTATACCAGTCAATGTTCCTGGTTTGGATTTTTTATTTAATTTAACAGTATTATTTCCAGTGTGTCCTGACTGTGTCAGGCGGACAGGGTCACGTTTGTCACGGATAATCCAAATGTTGTCATCTGTCTACACAATAAATTTTATCAGAATAAATTATCTTTGATTATCAAGATAGTTGATAATATTTGTTAATCGTTCGTCATGCATTCTAACATCGACAACACAGCTGGTGTCGGTAATAATTCTGAATGTTGACCAAGTATAAGCCGCACCATCGATGCGAAATTCTTTCTAGACTTCACGGATACGATCAGTTATATCCCTATTCGTTAAAGCCAGATCTTGCATCGAAAAACTAACTTTAGATATTGGTAGTTTGTCAAGATCGAATCTTGCTCTGGAAGGTTCAATTGCGGATACTCTCTCAAATTCCTCCATGCTATAATTTAGGAAAATACGTGTTTAATTAAACTTTAATTATATATATATATAATGACACGCTATGAGTTAAGTGCTCTAAATTATTTTTCATTCATCAGCAAAAGAAACCTTTCAAATTACTTTACAGTGAGCGAAAATTAGCGAGAAGAGAGAACGTTAAATAAATAGATTACCAAACTAAATTATTAGAATAAGGATTTCATTTGGTTCAAAGTGGTAGACCTAGGCGATAGTCGCCGTAATGGCCGCCTGGGTTAGATTCCTGCTAGGGGCAACAATAACACTCAAGCGTATTTGATTAAATCACTAATTTATTGATCAATCAAGGCTTTATACAACTTGTTTTAGTTCTAACGCTATATGTCCAGCAGTTTTAGTATACAGAAACACACACAAAAACATAAACAGGAAATTAGCGTGCGCCACACAGTTATCGATTCACATATCGTTAAATTAATACCTTTAACAATCCAGGTTCATTGCACACTGATTGCTTATCGCATTAATTTGTTTAAAAAGAGAAAATAATACAGATACAAGCAGATGCAGAGCAAAGTTCCAGAGTATTAGAAACTTTTTTTTAAATAATTCCTTATTTGGTTTGGGAATTTTATAATGTTTGGTAGACATGGATCGCAGGTGGGGAGTATTGCCGGATAGCCTATACTGGAATAGTGATTGTAAATATTCAGGAGCACTATTATTGGATATCCTGTACATTAATTTGGCTTTTCTCAAACAGATTCGGTCTTCAATAGATAATATTTTTAACTTACCAGCTAAATTTTCCTTGCTTTCTTTCTGGATTGATATTAATTCAAATGCTCTTTTTGAAGATGTGCCCGCTTTGCTAAGTTTTTATCATTTGAATTACCCCATACTGTATTACAGTAGTGTAAATAGGGTTGTATGTAACTGTTATAAAATAGTTTTCTGTGCCTTTCAGGGAGAAAGTGTCTTATCCTACTGAGAAGCCATAAACTTGAATTGACTTTTTTACTGATATGTTTGATATGTTCAGTCCATGATAGGTTATTGTCTACCAAAACACCAAGTAGACTATCATGACAGACCATTTTCAAATTTTTATCCTTCCATGTCAGACATAGTTCATCACTATCAAGTTTTGTTCTGTTTTTTCCTTGTTGACATAAGTAATATTTTAGTTTTACCAGTATTAACCACCATGCCATTACATGTGCACCAGTTGTCCAGTTTGTTGAGGGCATTCTGTAGAGAAATTTCGAGTTCATGCTTTGTGTTTTGGAGGTCTGACAATGTTGTGTCATCTGCATAGAGATCTGTAGATGATATTGAGTCCCTTAGAACAAGTGGTAGGTCATTAATAAATAAAATAAACAGTAATGGACCTTGAATTGAGCCTTGTGGTACTCCACATCTAATTGTTCCAGGTTCAGACAGAACATTATTTACATAAACATGTTGTGATCTCTCAATTAAGTATGAAGTAAACCATCTAACTGTGCTTTCATCACATTGGTAGATTTTCAGTTTCTTCAAAAGAATTTCATGATCCACCACGTCAACAGCTTTCCTAAAATCTACAAATACAGATCCTATTATTCTACCTTGATCAAGTGCTTGAAGCCATTTATCAGTTAGGGGGATCAAAGCAGTCTCACATGAATGTTTCTGCCTAAAGCCTGATTGATTAGGGTGTAACAGCAAGTCTTTGGTTACATATGACATGAATGAGTCATGGACATGTTTTTCAATCAATTTTGACAAGTTTGGTAGTATTGAGATTGGCCGGTAGTTATCAGCATCATCCTTAGGACCAGATTTGTGAATAGGAGTTACTTTTGCAGTTTTCCATATTTTGGGGACAGATGAGGTTGCAATACTTAAACTGATTATGAATGTTATGCTATCTACAATAGCAGTGGCAGAAGATTTAATGAGTCGTGGACCAATCTGATCAAGTCCTGTAGCTTTCTTAGTATCAAGTTCACTGAGACATTTTTAAACAAATTTTTTTTTTTTATACTGGGGGGATAGAGAAACATACCTAATTAGAGATTTTGCTGCTGCAGAACTTTTTCAGTTCATTAAAGTTGTTTTCAATCACTGGTTCTTTTAATTTTGTGGTAATGTTGGTGAAAAAATCATTGAAAGCATTTGCAATGTCATTGTCATCAGTGACTATGGTGTCATTCACCAGAAGTGAGTGAATTTTATTTATCTGATCTTTGTGTGTTCCTCCAGTGAGTTCATTGAAGACTTTCCAAATGGAGTTTTTGTTGCTCTTTTTGTTTTCAAGCAATGATTGAGAATAATTTTTTTTAGCTTTTTTAATCATACTTGTTATTTTATTTCTCCAAACTTTATATTGTGCATGGTTTCCCATAGCCTTGAATTCGTCTGGTGTTTTCATAGCATCTAGGATTTCAGTAGTAAGCCAATTAGGTTGGATTTCATTCTTTACTCGATGTACTGTCAGTGGTGCATGCTTAGAGACTACATCCATAAATAAGTCAATCCACACCCTCAGAGCTTCATCTATGTCATCCAAATTTTGGTTCATATTCCATGGAACTTTATATAGGTCATTGAGAAATTGTTCTTCATTAAAATTTTTGTATGATCTGTAAGTGATAGTTTTGTGTGTATTTTTCTTATTTCTCTTGCATTTAACCTTTCTTGTCAAAAAAGTAGGATAGTGGTCACTAAGACCAACTTTTGGTACATAAACACAAGCCACATTGTCTGGTAGGTTGGTATAAATATGATCAATAAGAGTGCTTGATTTTTCTGCTACCCTTGTGGGCTCATTTACCAGCTGGACTACGCCTAATGATTCAATAAATACCATCCAGTTGTTCCTTATTTGAGGATTGAGAAGGTCCTTATTTATATCACCGAATATATATGTTTCTTTCTCCTGTGCAGGAACATTTTCCATTTGTTTCAAAAAGTTATCATTCCAAATTGCTTTGGAGGAAGGTGGCCTATAAATGAAACCCACTAGAAGTGATTTTGGATTATTTTGAGAAATTTCCACCCAGATACTCTCAATTTCTTGTGACTCCAAGTCAAGTCGCCTTTCTGCATTTACATCTTCCCTAATGTATACAACAAGACCTCCCCCTGCTGTCTCTCTGTCCAGGCGTAATGGTTTATTGTAGCCTTAATTTTAATTTGGTTTCAGTGAGTCCTAAAACAGGTATATTATTTTCCTTGGAAGACAACATTAACTTAATTTCAATCCTATATTCAAACTTTGTTCAGATACGATCATTTTCCTTGCACGAGGAAATTGCTATATTTATTCTGCTTTGAAAATAACATTGTACTACCTTTCAAATTTATGGGAAGATATTAAAGTGGTAATAATATCTTTTAAATGGATTCATGCAGTGTGAAACCAAGAGCATAGTGACTAAGACGAGTTTTTTACCTTATCAAATGGAGCAGCCTGAGATAGCCTTAAAGGTTGAATAAAAATCATAGATCATTGCCATCTTACTTCTGTCCATGTGTGTTCGAGTCTTGGGAACAGACATTGTCGATATCTGAGAAAGTTGACAGTAGCTTCCTGTGGGTCAGTGGTTCTTACTGGGGTTTTTCTGGGTTCTTCTACCACCAGCAATGGTGGCTGCCTTATAGAATAGCCTATCTTGTGCTAAGAAATGGCATTAAACCCCAAAACAAGAACAAAATCACTGTCATGTAAAACAGGTAGTCAGTTTGGAAGTATTTATTTCT
The DNA here is from genome assembly GCA_016617855.1 of Megalonaias nervosa. Classification (NCBI taxonomy): domain Eukaryota; kingdom Metazoa; phylum Mollusca; class Bivalvia; order Unionida; family Unionidae; genus Megalonaias; species Megalonaias nervosa. The sequence goes on along the minus strand of JAECUM010018001.1, from coordinate 94,081 downwards.
TGTCATGGATAACATATGAACAGATGATACGTCCATGTATGTAATCTGCATATTACAAATACAACCAGTATGTCGAGACATAAAAAGGCACCTTCCCCAGTGAGCGACCTAATAAGAATGAAAAGACCACTGGGTTGATAGGTGTATTGTATACAAATAATGATCAGACCTTCCAACCCTAACAAGACCTTCAAGACCACTGGGTTGATATGTGTCTCTATAATGATAAGACCTTCCAACCCTAAGAAGTCCATCAGGTTGATATGTGTACCTATAACGATAAGACCTTCCAATCCTAACAAGGCTTTCACAATAAGGTATAAACCTTTGCTAATAAATTGGACCAGTTTTCGGTAACATGTAACAAGCTATCACAGGGGTCATGCTACCAGGCAAAGTGGGCGACAAAGTCGCCTAAGAAGTGTAAACTTCGCCTTCTTCTGTTAGGAAAGCGAAAATGACTTCGCCCTGTGATTTTTTGTGGAGTACGTCCACTGAAAATACTTTTTGAGATGCCCCCTCACTCTAGCCAAGTTAATTCCAGTATTGTGCTGTAGGGAAATGTATTCATCGGCCTAGTTTTGATATCAATTACGCTGAAAAACAAACTCTTGCACATTCACAGGCATGTGTTTTGATAGCTGATTGCTCATTAACCCTTTCCCGAGTAAGTTAGCAACTATCACAGCCCGATTTCCATGTTATCCCTTGATGATAAAAACATACAAACTTGTTTTTCGAAAATTTAACAATAAAATGTAAATAGCAATTTGTGTTTTAAGATCAGAATCGGTGATCTGGATATTTTAACTGTCTCTTGTACATTATTTCGTCATAAAACTAGTTTGAAACTTAAGTGAATCAGTAACTGGAAAATAATGGCGGACATCGCTATGTCTGGCAAGTAGGCTTACCAGTTTATTAGATTGTTTTCTTAAATCATCGGGCAAATATATTCAGAAAAGTATACAATTCATAGAAAGCAAAGCCTAGGTATTATGTTATTTAAGATTTAACTTTAAAATGCAATTATATAGGTCAGACAGTGCTATGTTGTGGAATTCGCGAGAAGCGTTGGAAGGTCAAAGTTGTTTTCGGACTTGACTCGTGTCTGTGAAAATACGGAAAAAAAAGCAGTGAAGCAGATACTTTTTAACCAGTGCCTAAACTTGCAACAAGTACATAGACAAATAAATAAACCATAAGTTTGCAATCCTATCATTATGGACTGTTGTAATGAAGCTATATAATGGGATTACATTACAAAAACCCCTCCTTCTAAAAATAGATGCACTAACGTATGTGTTGATTAGGTTGGAAACAATGGTTTAGTTTATATACTGACTATAAAGGAGCTATGTCTGTAATTTTATGCATTTTAGTGTGTTATGTATGAATAGTTACGGTAATGTTTTATAAGCAACAACGAAATGAGGACGAACAGTATAATCTGAAGCCACGTGCATTTGCCCTCATGTACATAGTACGGGGGTTGTTTCAAAAGCTTTTAAAAACCTTTGAAAGTGCCATTATTGTGAACTTTTAGAAGGTATACTTTTTTTAAAATTGATTAAGGGTACTTGATTAAGCTTTTTTACTAACTTGCAATTACAATAATGTGTTACAATGAGTTTGAGTGTGGTTTTCATTATTCTATTTTAGAATCATATGGCCAAAATAACTCAAAGTGTTCTACTTGAAAATAAAATATTGCTTAAATCCGATGTTAAATGCAAATATAAATACTGGGAAACAGAGGGCATAATTCAATTAAGTGAACACACATTATATATATATATATATATATATATATATATATATATATATATATATATATATATATATATATATATATATATATATCGTGTTTCTTGCTTCGTGTCCACTTCTCCCTGTTGAACTCTCACTTCTCCCTGTTCTGTCCAAAAGGAGAAGTCACTTCTCCCTACAATTCAAGTCTAGCTTGATCCCTGCTATCATGTACTGGTATTAATGGAGAAAACTATGAATTTATAAGTTCAGACGTGTGATTCAAGACAAATGCAACAATGGAAAATAATATGTTAAACTACAATGTTTGTGTGGTACACTCAAGTACAGTTTCACAAACTGCAATTACAAGCCCTGTAAAGCTCAATGGGTCCTTGCTATCTTGCAACTTGTTGCAATCCTTGTAAATTTTTTTTTTGTTCATGTGATAATCAGCTCTCCTACCATGAGACATACTCAGATCAACACATGATGTCCAATACATGTTTTGTATCAAGCAATATACACTGTATTCAGTTTAAAACTAGTGAGGTACTCCTGTAAAATTAGTCTGGTTCCATGGCCAATTTCAATGAATCTAATACTAAAGGATCTCAATCAAATGCAGGCAAGACAGTATCCGGATTTTACCACAGCAAACATATTTCCCAACTTCGCGGTTGTATTTCACAAGTCTGTACTTTGATCATTAGGAAATGTGATTAAACTATGCCAACCTAATAGCAAGTGTAATTACACACTATGCCTGCTTAATAAACACTTATCATTACACACCATGCCAATGTAACATCATACACGATATACATGGGCCAGTTGAGATGATTGGTGTGTTATAAATGTGATTACACACTATGCCAGCTTTATAGCAGTATATAAACCAGCTGACATGACTAGTATGTTAGGAAATTTCAGTAGACGCTATGACAGTTTAATAACTGCCACGATTACACACAATGCCCAAGTAATAACACTAACTATGTAACTGTTGGTCTATGTAGTCCCCATTGTCATGCTCTCTTTCTTTATACAGAATTTAATAGCTTTGTTTACAAATACTTGATATGCTACCACATATTGTATGATAGCAAGTGCTGAACAATAATAAAGAATAACAATTTCTAAAATAATTAAATACAATATGAAATCAATAATAATAATAATAATAATAATAATAATAATAATAATAATAATAAATTTAAACTAATAATAGTCATAATAAAATATTAACTTTCTTTAGCAAAGGTGATTATTGTCTACGTATATTAAATATTGTAATTACAAGTTTTAAAGGGCCGTTTTATTTTTGGTTCAAAGTAAAATTGGTACATATGCAACATTAGTTGTCTCGCTTTATTTCACGTTGTGACATATGCTAACAATTGTTAGTCAATGTTAATTAGTTGATTAAAAATTAATTATATTATTGAGATATACACAGTAATATTATGACAGTATTATACTACATAAGTATAAAATATAAATATTTTTAATAAAACAAGGGCAGATAGAGTACGAATGTCATGTAACACAGCATATGACAAATGCAAACTCAATGCTACAAAGCCAGATTGAATACTTTTATAAATAAAACTATCTTGTTGAGAGATTAATAACAATAATAATATGAAAGTTATATATTTCAGAAGGTTAATATAAGTATATGTAAAATAATAGTTATGTATATAATATCAGTACTGTAACAAAGGCAGATACAAAGATCACGAATGACTGGCAGATTATAGACAACAGTCAGATATGTGTATGTGTGCATGTGTGTGTGTGCGTGTGTGTGTAGAGCTGACACGTTTTAGTAGAATTTCCTTAAATTAACGAAAGTATGTTTCATTTTCATGTATGATGTCATAATGAAACAAATATTTTGCCATGTTAAAGTTACTAATATTGATGCGTGTCAATCACTAAATCCAAAACTACATCTTAGTCACATAGGCAAACTCTGACCATAATTTACAGCCATTATTAAAAATTATAAACTTATAGATATACATAACATTAAATTAATGACATTATCCATTAAAATATACAATGACACCTTTTTCAGTCGGAATGTGTGTGTGTGTGTGTGTGATTTGGTTTTTAATATAGCTTTAACAATATTTCAGTTGTATCGCTACGATGTCTGCAGTGTGGCAGTTTATAGTGATGTCTAGCACTAGGGCATCATGCCGCAGACATGTAGCATGGTATCCCACCCAGTCACATTATCCTGACAACAGGCCGACCAGTCCTACCACTAACCTCTTAATGCTGAGCGCCAAGCGAGGCAGCTGTTAGTAACATTTTTGTAAGTCTTTGTTATGACTCTTCCGGGGATCGAAGCCACGACCTCCCGCATCCGAGGTCTACGCTCTAACCACTAGGCCAGCGTAGCGATTCAGACGGCATGCGTATATCTAAATTAATTCATTGGATTATAGAACCGGTCTTAGAGACAAAATTCGTCCGTATCCTGTATAAGAATTTGTATGAATCAGACGTAACGATTCGATCTTTCATTTTTATAATATAAATGTATATAACAAATTGTTTCAACAGTTAATAAGTCAAAATTTACAACACAAGGTTGTAAAAAAGATGAATAATTTGAAATCGGTATTTTTTTTAAAAACTAAACAGAAAGAAGACCAATTTCTTTACATAAATATATAATTGTGATAGTCATCATTAATTTGGACCGAATTACAATAAAATCAGTTTATAGCAAATGCATGCAAACAATAGCTTTAATATACCACTAAACAACTTATTGTTAACTACACTTAGTATTGACCATTTGAAGGTTAATACTGTAACTGAGTCATGACAAAATACTTTTGATGAGGACGCTAATTCTTCGTCACTTAATAATGATTCACAAACTTGAAATGGCAGACGTTTAATCAGTTTGATTATTGATGTAGACAATACATACCTTTGATACAGCCTGGAACAGAGGAAGGTGTGACATTTCAGTAATAGTAACCAAGGCTGAGATTGCAGATGCGGACATCTAATCAAACGTTGATTAAATGGTTACTCTTTGAACAGTGGTGCATGAACAAATTTGTATAACTGATTGAGACAATGTAAAATAGCCAGTAACCGCTAAAAGTGCAGAATATCACTAATCACCTGCATTTGATTTTGCCAACAGCAGCAGAGTAAGTTGTTACTGTTTGTAGCATAATCGCTTCTTCTCATTATATACCACAAATATCACTAGCATGGAAAAAATGTGTATTACTGCTCAAGACTGTAATACTTACAAAGAAATAAATTAGAACACTTACATGTGAAATTACGTTCAGTATTTGTACTGTATATATATATATATATATATATATATATATATATATATATATATATATATATATATATATATCTTGTCATGGTTTATCTTTTTTGATAGAAGTACATCAGAAATATATGATTACAAATGTTAATAAATATTTAATTGGCACATAAGAATACTCATACAAAATTGAATGATTTCTATAATCAGCAGTTTTAATAGTGCTGATTTTGTAATAGTAAAGGCTTAGTACATCTTCCTTTGTAACAATGAATCTGTCTTTATCATACTATACATTAAGTATATTACATTACTTATATTAAACTTATGTATTGTATATAACTTTCATATTATTATTATTGTGTCTCTCAATAATAATATTATTATGTAAAATTATTAAATCTGTCTGTCACATTCAATCTGCCTTTGTTAAATTACATCTGGTTAATTTTAGTCTTTGTCAAACTCTATCTGCCTTTGTTCCAATAAACATTTATGTTAAACTTATACAATATATTACTTTCAAGATATTATGATTTGTCTCTCAAGAAAATAATTATTTTATAAATTTATTAAATCTGGCTGTGTCACATTGAGTCAGCCTTTATCATATGCTGGGTTAAATGACTGTCACGCTCTATCTGCCTTTTGTTCCAATAAATGTTTATATTATACTCATGTAATATAAAACTGTCATAATATAATGGTATGTATCTCAATAATATAATTACTTTATTAAACAACTCATTAATGAACATTCAATAATAATTTTCAGCATATATATCGTTGTCACAATGTGAAAAAAGGGACACAACAAAGGGTGCATATGTATCAAGTTTATGTTCACACAACATTGAAATGCACTTATTTTAATTATAATATTGTCAAAATAGTTTAATAAAGGGGGCACTCACCAGTTATTATGAACTTTTGAGAGTATGACGTATGTAAGGTGAAGTTGTTTGTATTTAAAACATGCAAGGTGGAGAGAATGTTGGCATACGACTATGCTACTTTGATTTAATGTGGCTGACATTTCTTTGGTTAGTGTACTTAATGGAAATTATACATGATCTAAGCTCACTGCTAACTAAAATGACTGCTCCCTTGTGCTAAAAAAATCAGCCTGAATTAGTCTAAAGTACACTATCTTTAGCACCTATTAAAATAGGGAAAATGAATTTTGCCCAACTAGACAATACCAGCTTTCTGAAAGTGCATTGGATGAAATACCAAAAATATAAAATGCAAAAAAAAGTAATCGGCTCTTTATTTCTACAATTTACCTCTGAAGTCCAGGAAGTGAAAATGACCAAGTGGAGCTATAATTTTTTTGAAAGATGCACAGCAGGAGTAAGGCCAAGATGTATACTCTATAACCTGTATTACATCCATCAATTCATACGCCAAAATAAAGAGAATTAAAGGTTCTTTGAACAATACCTAAGATATACAAGGTCTTTTTTAAATAGCCAATATAACCAGTGAGTACACCCAGGGAAATTCTTTTCTATAAATTTCTAACCTATGCAAAATATGAAACTGCTGAGTGCCACCTTAATACAAATATGAAGATGTATGTGATTATATTTCTTAATTTAATATCATTGTGTAGGATGATCTGTACAAAATGGTACATTAAAAGTGATTTTATCCATGAAAATAAGCTAACTATGATTTTTTCTCTTGCTTACATAATATGCCTTTAGGGAGTACTGTGTAAATAGTGTGACCTTGAGAATTTGGAAATTAGAAGTCTTAGAATATAGGAGTGAAGTTAACTTAAATTTTAAACCATTACATTACGTAAAATAAATATATGGTGAAAATGTTTATTTTCATTTATTTACAATGAAATTAAAAAATAAATGATGACCAAGCAAATTCACTTCCTTCCATATTAAACAATAAACAAGTATGTTGACCTTTGACCTTTATGAACCTCACTACGTTATGTTCCATCCCTTTTCAAACTGAAAATTTATTGGTGGCATCTCAGGAATACTTACAAAAAGTTTCATGTTCCTGTCTTTCAGCAAAGATTTGTTGTTATGTTGACAAAATGTAATGTGCAGTTTTAAAATAGCTCACTTTTCATCATAAGGGCGGGGGTTGGGTTGGGGGGGGGGTTGTGTGAGACTATGACACTAATAAATATTGTTCTGTGCGGGGAAATACTGGAGAATTATTCAAAAGAATTGTTTTGATGCTTGCGACTTACATTTTTCAGCAATACAATCAAAATTAAATCATACAATGACAATACCTATGTGCTCATTAAGAGGGAACTCACCAGTTATTTGATACTTTTGATAGTGTGACGTATGTAAGGTGAAGTTGTATTTGAAACATGCACAGTGGAGAGAATGTTGGCATACCTCTATGCTACTTTGATGTAATGTGGCTGATATTTCTTTGCATACTGTATTTATGGAAACTGTACATGATCAAAGGACACTGCAAACTAAAATCACTGCTCCTTTGTGCTAAAAAAAATCAGCCTGAATTAGTCTAAAGTACACTATCCTTAGCAGCTATTGAAGTACACTATCTTTAGCACAAACTAAAATCAATTATACACCAAAATAAAGGGAATTAAAAGTTCTTTGAGCAACACCTAATATATACAAGGTCTTTCTTAAATAGCCAGTGTAACCAGTGAGGACGCCTTGGTAAATTCTTTTCTATGAAATTCTAACCCTATGCAAAATATGAAACTGTAGAGAACCACCAATGCACAAATACATATGCATATAGAACTTCAACAGTTTCTTCGCAATGCCCATTTGCACCTGCCACAATGCAAACTACGCTGTTTTATCTATGTGAATTTTACAAGTATTATAGGGCTAAATTTATTTATATCAGGTGTCATGGCATTTATATAAGTTTTAACAGAGAAGATATATATGTGTTTAAATTTTGTAAATTCTCTCCATACATGTAATAGTGGTATGTCTGTGACTGAGGAGTAGTTCTTCAGTCACTGTTAAACTCATAGGGGTAAATATGGTATTATCAGCAGCCACTCCAAGGCAATGGTGTCAAGTTACAGTTCTAGTAGAGAATTTAAAACAATGGCGTCAGTAGGACAGTTGGACTGTGTGTTTGTAAGATTAATTAAAATCAATGATAGCAAGTTTGCCTTAATACTTAAACACTAAAATTTGTGACCAGTTGTAGGGAAATTGGAATCTCTTTTAGTAGGTATAAAGTGCTTATGATAGAGTCAAGTAGTTATAGTTAAATTTTGAATCAAGTTGCTCATGAGGCTAAAGTTTACAAGTAATTTCCTACTTAATATAATATTTTTGAAAATTCTAACATACAGTATCAGTGGGAAAAGAGTGTGTATGGAGAGGAGATATATGACTTTATTTTGGATTACAATATAGCTTAACATAAATAACTGTATGACAATATTCATTTATTAAAATTAAACCCACTAAAGATTATCCATCCTCGACAATAACTATGCAGCAGCAAATGCGATTTAAACTAAATAGGAGAGAAGCCCTAATAGCTTAAATATTAACTCCAACTTTCCATTCCATTCCAATATCGAGTCAAAACTGCATCAAAAAAGGACTGAAATTCTCCAATCCAACAACCAATCAAAATCGTCCTAGCAATCGACACACCTCCCGCCTAATGGACCGAACAATCAAGCATTTCAATCCCTTTGGTGTCAATCCTTCAAACCACAATACTAGTCAACCTACGAAACCATCATACTAACCTGAAATAAATCCATTTATGACATTAAAAATAACCAAAATTCCTACTATTAATATAATTAATACCTTTACGTAGGCCAAACATTATTCGTAACATCAGTTTTTTAAAAATATCAAAGTAATTAATACAATTTATTTACATAAAACCGAACCGAAAACCAATGATACAACAAAACCACAAAACGGATCGAAACTCCCCAGACCAACAACCAATCCAAATCGACCTTACAAACGAAACCTCTCCCGCCCCATAGCGCATCCATAACGAGCCGCAATTAATCCTCGCAAGAAGGAGGTATTGCAGTCCCAAGCTCATAATGGACACCAAACCCTCTCCTCACGCCGACCATGAAACAAGCAAAAACGGGCACAAAACGGGTGCTAGGGACACAATACTAGCATACACCAGGGTGAGATCCTGGTAGTTGCAAGACTATCCGGACTTCCCACTCAGACCCCCGTTAAGGAGACAAACGTGGGGGTTGAGAGAGAGGGCCTCACGACTCGCAAAACCAAGGGTCTTCAAATTGACGGAAGAAGATCAAATCACAAACAAACATGATCCTTTCGGACGCTGCCGCACAAAATTACAACCAAACCAACTAAGCGGAGTTAACATAAACCAGGGTGACTTACATCCAGCTGATTGGAACAATTTAGACCATTACAAAGTACACGATGTACACAAAATTCCAACATAAATATTTATTCTAAAATCACAACTCTTCAGAATTTGACAAATTACTTAGTGGCTCACACAAGGTTGGCATAGGAACATCCATAAGAACAACTGGACACAATTCGACACAGGAGTGTTTGGCCAAGGAAGTTGACCGGTGATGCCTTTTGGAGACTTGGAGACATGGGGTGGAGACGATGGCCTACTGAGGAGAAACTCTACCCAGCGAAGAATCCAGGCTGTATAGACCGTTAGGGGGGTTGGTGGTGGTTTTTGGGGCGTGGGCTTGTTCGCTGGTGGGTGGGGTGGGGCTGGGGATGGGGCCAGGGACCTGTCGCTGGGTCTGCGGTTTGGGGGCGATGGAGAGACGTCCAACTTGTACGGGGGGTTATGAGAGCACCGATCTCATACCCCGAATGACAGGGCAGCAGCTGAAAGGCCCAGCTCGGGGCCAAGCGCCCCCTTAAGGGGACTGTCGTCCAGCCTGGGGCCACAACCAGTCGCGAAAGCACAGAGTGCTATAGGCGACTTTAAGCCAAATACTGTACTGTACTGTGCAGGGAGTCACATTCAGTTTCAGCAGCCATAGCGAGCACACGTACTTTGAGCGACTACGGCGAGAAATCACAGAAATAACTGCTAATTCACCCTACAATTCAAGAAATTCGACAGAACAGAGGATATTTCTACGTAAGAAACCGAAAAACAGACGGAATAGGGAAATTCAGCCGAATTAGATGACCAACTAACAAGATAAACAGACAGCAGCCGCAGCAGGGAGCCCACTCCACTGCGAGAACAAAGGAATTCGGACTGACCACTGACCGCAATCAACAGATTAAGGACAATAAACGGACTGTGAACACATCACTACCGTAAGTCAGCCAAATTTTCTACACTAACCCATTTCCTAAATTCCCCGCTCTAGCACTAACAACCACACTAGATAATTTAGAAACTATATAATAACCTTAACCCCCACAATAGCCTATACCACTCCATAGCCCACCCACCCACCCCCACTCCCTCTTTCCCTAATACATACTTCCATACCCTAGCAGACATTACCAAGCCACTCTTAAAACCACAATACAAACACCGAAACAGTTTTTTGTAATTCACGCCAAGCAGATAATAGGCAACTATATAATAGCATATCTTTTACTAAAGGCCATTTACAAAGCACTCTCAGCGCAACAACCAATCACAACACACCTTACAACCAAAAACCAGCTCCCCACAGCACACGCAGCAATAACAAAACAGTATAGCCACTTAAGTCGAATCTAATACAAAACACAATACAACACAACAACCAGCGCACACTAGACACGCACCCCAACAACCAATCAAAACAAACCTAATTGATACAACTAGGGCGAACATATAACAACATTTTGTAACGCAAACGTATAGTAATTCACACAGACTCTCCATATATAAACACTCTAAACACCTCACCAAAGCAATACACCAAGTAAATAAACAAACCAATAGACCCTCCAATATACCCTACATAAATAAGAAATATCAATTTACCATTATTGCTAACCTAATAAATACTATAACAAACATAATCGTGAACACCACAACTAACCCAAGTGTTACTATAACCACAATAAATACAACCTACATAACAGCCTCATATCATTACCACCACTACCGCTCTCACCATAAACACAACAATTAACACACCTTACAACTATCACACCTAATAGCATTATCAATATTGACATAATTGTTGTTGTTGTGGTGGAAAGATTACAGTCCTCACTCTCCTTGACTTGTCTGCAGCATTTTACACTATAGACCATGATATATTACTTCACCGTCTCCAGCATGTATTTGGCATTCATGATACGGCCTTACTATGGTTCAAGTCCTACTTGGTCAACAGGACACAAATTGTGTCCGCAAATGGAAAACACTCCAGCCCGGTTGATCTATGCTGTGGTGTTCCACAAGGGTCTTCTTGGACCTGTTCTCTTCATTCTATACACTCAGCCACTCTCAAGTGTCATAGATCATCATCCAGTGTCTCACCAATTGTATGCTGATGACACCCAAATATACAAATCTAGCCATCCAACTGAAGTTGAAGCTACCATCCAAGGCGTAGAGAGGTGCATTTCCGATGTGAAATCATGGATGACATGTAACAAGCTGCATATGAATGATGATAAAACTGAAGCCATCCTGATTACAACACAAAGACTTTCTCATTCACATCCTTTATCTCAGACAATAAATATCAGCAACACCAACATTAAATTCACACAGTCAGTACGAAACCTCGGTGTCCCTCTCGACAGCACTCTCTCGTTGCACCAACATGTCATGAACATATGCAAGGCTGCATATCTTGAGCTGAGACGAATCAGCTCCATTCGCAAGTATCTTTCAGTTGATGCCACTAAAACACTTGTGTGTTCCTTAGTACTTTCAAGACTGGACTATTGTAACTAAATTCTGTCTGGTTCGTCTCAATATCTACTTCAGAAACTTCAAAAAGTTCAAAATACAGCTGCTCGAATCATCCTTAGAGTACCACGATCAGAGCACGCCTCTCCCCTGCTCTGTACGTAAGGTACAGAGCAGGGGAGAGGGCTATCCATACGATCCAGAATTAAACACAAAATTTGTTCTCTGTACTACGTTTCACTGACGGGCTCCAGTCCAACATACCTATCTGACCTCACCCATGTGTACACACCTGCAAGATGCTTACGCTCCTCTTCTGACACTCGTATTCTCATTATTCCCACTATGAAGATGAAATCATATGGACAACGCTCTTTTGCATACCAGGACCCAGCAACGTAGAACGAATTGCCCACTGCACGTAGACACAAAGACACAGTGATCTCATTCAAGAGCGCTCTTAAAACTCACCTATTTCAACTGCAAGAACAGACTTAAAGACCTAATAATGTATCCTTGCCTTAAATATTTACAGCACATTTCTGTTTCTACTTTCGTGGTGTTTGTTTTTAATTTTGTAATCATATCATTATATATGTTTTTTAAGTGTTGCCGAATGTTGTAAAGCGCTTAGAGCTTCTAAAGATTAGGCGCTATACAAAGTCCTCATTATTATTATTATTATTATTATTATTACTATCCTAACTACCACCACTACTGCTGTTGTTATAATTATTACTATTCTTGTCTGTATTACTATTGTTATTATTATTACCATCAAACCCACTATCATTAATATTACTATTAGCATTGGTAACTTTATTCTTATATTTATATTTATTAGTATTATTATTACTATTCTTATTTGTATTATTACCATTATTATAAATATTGCTATCATTACTTCTAGTACTGTTATTAGTACTGTTTCCAACTTACTAATATATTATTAATTCTATTATTTTTACTGTTAGTATTAATAACTTCGATAATATCATAACTATTTGACCTAATATCATTATTACAATTATTATTACTATTATCACCCCTATTATTATTATCATTATTATTATTATTATAATTATCCCCAACACTATCAACACTATTATTATTGTAACTCTAAATAACCGCGCCCACTATTACTACCAATCATATTAGTATTAATAAAATTAATACAATTACTGTTTATTATATTTCTGTTGGAGCTAGTTACTTAACATCATAATTCCTTGTATCAATATCAATACTATTATCCTAATTATCGTTCTCAACACCACTACTGTAACTACCACCTTGGCACAATCACCACCACCACCGTTATAAAGATCATTTTTGACAAGCAACCTACCTACACTCAAACAATACACACCCAGGTAAGTCGCCTAAACCCAACTACAACAGGAGAAAAGCACCAGAACCAACACATCAACATTGAACAGCGGACAAACCAACATGGACCGGAAACCAATCAACAAAATAAAACTCCTACACAAAAGAAGAAGGGAAGCAACCAGACTAAGCAAACTATACAAAAGAATGAGGAACTCAGGACACCCAACAACCCAACAAAATGGAATCAACACACTCCCCACAAAAGGAACCACAAATACAACAGAAACCATTAAAAAATGACACTTCCTCTCAGCACCCACAAAAAGACAGATAACCACAACAATACTAGCTAAAGACGCAATACGATACATCAAGAGTAACACCACCACTCGGAAAATACCCACCACAACAGTAGAAGAGGCACTACAGGAGATACAAGCCACAGAACAACAAAAACCGATACAAATATATGTACAAACCGGTGCAACAACCACACCAAACAACCCTATGACAACACCCTACAGCAAACAATTACAAAAACCAACACCCCAAGGACAACACCAAGGAAATGCATCAGATCCGACGAAACCTACTGACATCAACCTCAAGCCAGCACCTACACTGACGACCCCAGCCGCAACACAAATATACAACACAGACATGGCGTGCCAATCCAACAAGAGGAACACATGGCAACACACAAAGCAACACACCAAAGGACAAAAAAGAAAAAACAACTTCGGCAACAATACCTCACCCACCAACTACAAAAAATATAAGGATATGCAACAACCCTCGAGAAAAGGAGAACACTACAACAACATCGACAACAACCAAGAAAAACAGAACAACGACTCACATGGACACCAACAACACGCCCCAGCCTGTGAAACACCAAACCGGAATCAACAACAAATGGGACAACAACAACAGTAACAAAAACCACAGCCCCACCGCCCATTATAACCAAGAACCTGGACCATCAACAAACAACAAAACCATAGAACTAAGGGCAATTTTGACGGCAATACAAACAACACACACCAACGGAAGATATACTCACCACGGAATACCCAGAATTTGAAGACTATGCAATTAACCCCAAAGGAAAACATCCAATCAAAGGACAACCCAGAATTAAAAGAACCAACGAGGCCAAACCTGCAACACACAAAACCACCCTACAAACAAACATTACCGTAAAGACAACAAACGAACCTACTAGCTCAAAACAGAGGAAAAACAACCAACAAGAGAAAATAACCACAACAACCACAGGGATTCGAAATACCAACCCAACACCAATAACCGTCCAAGCGAGGAAAATACAACCACAACAACCCCATCCTACAGACAAAGGGACCACCAACCAACAAAAGAAAATATCCACAGCAACCAACAAAGGAACAATACCCAATCCAACATCAAGCAACATACTACAACAATTCGACACCAGCCATACAACACCACGTCAACCAATACCACAACAAAGTGTGGAAATCGAACCACCCCATACACTAGGACCCACGAACATCAGGTTACCACAACAAAGACAACAAATCCACAGAAGTCTATACACATCAAACAAACCAGCAGACAAGCACCCTCCGCACGACAAGACAACTCTGGCGAAACACAAATACCACCCTTCTCGACTGACATTGTTCATCAGCAGCAGAAACGAGAAATTCCTGAAAATAAGCGACCAAACAATAATAAACACACTAAGGAAGCACCATACCGAAAACTTCCAAATCATAAGACCAAAAAGCAGAAACATCATTATCTGGTGCAGCAACAGCAAACAAACAGAAGCATACCAGAAAATCAAACAAATAGGAGGGATACCAGTCAACATTATAAAGCACCAACCCACTAGAACAACACTACCAAAGCAACAAGACACCCGACACAGCCGCCACCAAATACCCAGAAGCACCAAAACCAACACAGAGGCAAGATAACATGAACAACCACCCACCCCAACAGAGTACTAACTCTGACACAGATCCAGTTGCCATCACAAAACAGTTACAACAACAGAAAACAACTCCTACACAGGACGCAACACAAGGACCAAATGAAAGCAACAAAAGGCAAACCAAAACATAACCCTCTGGCAATGGAATTGCAGAGGCCTATACACCAACCACGCAGAACTGGTAACAGCCATCTACGATACCACAAACAAGCCACACATAATATGTATACAAGAAACATGGCTTCCGCCCACATGCACACAACCACCGAAAATTCACGGTTATGACACCACCCACCACAGACACAGACCAAACGGAAACCGCGGAGGAGGACTAGTGATATATATATATATATATATATATATATATATATATATATATATATATATATATATATATATATATATATATATATATACACGAATCCATACCAGAATCAGAAGAACTCAACATCAACACCACACGTGACGACAACCACCTCGAACACCAAGCCATAACCATCAAAATTGGAAACAAACAGATCACCGTCTTCAACATCTATGACCCCCCAGCACCCCCCATAGACCCAACACCAACCCTCAAAGGAGAGCCCAGAACCATAAAGGAAAAGCAATAGAAAAATTCATCAACATCAACTGACTCACCCTACTTAACACAGGCACGCCCACAAGACTCGACCCAGCAACAGGCAACACCTCAATACTGGACCTCACCCTGGCAACGCCAGCGCTAGCAAAAATCTCAGAGTGGGAAGTACTCACGCAAAGTACTTGGGGAAGTGACCACTTTCCAATAAGCATAGCTATTCAAATACTCAAACCCCAAACTACCCAACGACTAACACAACGATGGAAACTCCAACAAGCCAACTGGGATCAGTTCCAAGCGATACTAAGTAAATTCCAAACAGAACACATAAAAAACAACAACATTGATATCTACTACAACAACTTCACAAACGCCATCAACAAAGCAGCACAAGAATCTATCCCCAAAACCAGCAGAGTGAAACAAGCCAAATATGTGCCATGGTGGACAGATGAATGCAAGAGTGCAATCCAAAACAAAGCAAAAGGACTCAACAGATACCAACACACCCACTTATGGACTGACTACACAGCATACTAGGAACATGAAACCAACGTCAAAAAAATCATCAAAGAAGCCAAACTGAAGTCGTGGAAAGATTTCTGCACCACACTCTCACACAAAACCAAATCCAAAGAAGTATGGGCCAAAATAAGGGTCATCAGAGGAGACTCACGCAAAACTACACCTAAATTATCAGGAGCACACACCGACCAGCAAAGAGCGGAACTGCTAGCGCAACAATTCACACGAGCCAGTAGTGACCAAAATCACACTCCAACATTTATGCAACAAACACGAATTCTAGAACAACACTACCAACACATCTTCACAGACCGCGAAACAACACAAACGGCCAACAACTCTCCACTGAACGACGACTTCACCCTCTACGAATGGAACCTTGCACTACGACCAAAACAATCAACCGCCCCAGGAGAAGATAACTTAGGATGCACCATCTATAAGCAACTTCCTATTAACATGCAAAACACGGCAGTCGACCTAATAAACGTCATTTGGAACACTGGACAAATACCTACAACATGGAAACAGGCCATTGTCATCCCCATACCGAAACCGGGGAAGGATCCCAAACAGACAACATCATACAGACCTATCTCCCTCACTAATTCCATTTGCAAAATCATGGAGACAATGGTCAGAAACAGAATCAAATATCACCTGGACAAACACAACCTACTATTAGAAAATCAGAGCCGATTCCGAAATTATCGATCAACAATAGACCAGCTCGTGCGCCTGGAGGCGGACATAAAATTGGCATTTAATGACAAACACACAGACACCTCACTGCGATCTTCATTGACCTGGAAAAAGCATTCGACCTAGTATGGACACAGGGACTGATATCCAAATTTAACCACTACGGACTAACTGTAAAAATTCACCGATGGATTGCAAACTTCCTCACAGGACGGCAAAAAAAGGTAAGAATCAATGACCAAACATCCAACAGCTACACCCTGGAAAATGGAACACCGCAAGGGAGTGTAATCAGCCCAACATTATTTAATATGATGATCAACAACCTCTCCGACTACCTTGACAAAACCACAAAACTATCTCAATTCGCGGACGACGGAGCTATATGGAAAGCCGGCAACCCTAACAGTAAAAAATTCATCGACCACATGCAAACCCAACTCGACTCCATAACCAAATGGTCAAACAACTGGGGATTTAAAATATCACAGGACAAAACTGAAGCAATGCTCTTCTCACCGGCCAGAAAACCCAAAGTCAAATACCCTACACTATATCTGCAAGGTAACCAACTCAAATTTGTAAAACACATATTTCCTAGCAATGGTAATTGACGAACAACTTACATGGTCCCACCACATCAAAGACCTCTTGAAACGATGCAACCAAGATATTAACATCCTGAAACACTTGAAAGGCACATCATGGGGGGGGGGGGCGACCCACAAACACTGCTAATGCTGTACAAGTCACTCATCAGAGCCAAGATAGACTACGGCTGCCAAATCTACGACTCCGCCAAGACCACACTACTACAGAATTTGGACAGCATACAGTATAAAGCCCTCCGACTATGCACCGGAGCACTGCCTAGTACATCCAACGACGCACTGCAAATACTCACCGGAGACCTCCCACTACATCTATGCAGAGCTGAACACATCATACGCTACACTATCAGGAATTCTATCCACACCGACCTTAACCCCACCAAAATGGCATTCAAAAACTGCACTATACCCTTCAGCAAAAAAACTCGTACCTAACTCACCTGCATGCAAGAAAGCCCACTCCCTCCAACGAGCTCTAAAACTCACAACTCAAGTGGAACCACGAACATTCCTCGACCCCACACCTTGGAAAACCTACACCCCCAAAATCAACTTCAAAGCAAAAACATTGGAACACAAACACCACAACCCTTGAAAACTACTCACTACAATAAATTCCCTCATCGACGAAGAGTACGCCTCACACCTCAAATTATACACTGACGGATCCAAATCCCGGGAATACCAATGCACGGCAGCCGCAATAGTCATCCCACAGCTTAACATCAAGATTGAAGCCAGACTCCCAGACCACTGCTCAATCTATACAGCCGAATTCTGGGCCATTAAAAAGGCCCTAACATGGATCACAACCCAACACAACAAAACTCTACTAATCATCACCGACTCCTTAAGTGTCCTAACGTCCCTTGAAACCGTATCATCAAAAAGCAGAAACAACATGCTTCAGGAAACACTACACCTGCTGTGAAACCTGCAAGCCAACCAATACACAATTGAATTCCTATGGGTTCCATCTCACATTAACTTGTCTGGCAATGAAAAAGCCGACCTAGCGGCCAAACATAGCCTTCAACAAACGGAAACCGAAAATATCGACTACAGTGTCCAGGAACTCTATAGCATAGTCACACAACGCATCAACCACCGCAGGCAACAACACTGTGACACAACCATCGAAGGCAGACACCTCTACGGAATACAAAAACAATTCTCCAGACAAAGCAGCATCCCCAAAAACTTCAAAACAATGAACACAGAATAATCAACAGGCTCAAAACGGGAAAAAACACGACTCCATTCAAACCATGAAGAAACCGACCACGACCAACAAGAACCACACGACAAATGCCTACACAGTTCCGAGAAGGAAACACTCTACCACATCTTCAACGAATGCGGGGGATATAACACACAAAGAACCGACTTCAAAAATTACCAAACACGAATTGGGGCACCAACACCATACCCAGAAATATTGGACCACACAAAAAACCGGAATCTCGAGACAACATATAACAACATATTTCCTTTCTAAAGGCAATCAACGTACTACACAGAATATAAACTCTGAAAACAAATTCTTCAACCACCAGGACTATGACCTCGAGTCAGCCTAAGCGCAAGTCCTAAAACAATCATCAAAACAACAAGAATATAAAACAGGTAAGGATCTACACAACCCATAACCGTAAAGGTCAACGCCACCCATAGCAGGAAACACCACACCATATTCTCACTCAATGCACCGGATATCACACGCAACGGATCTACCTTACGAACCACCAAGCAAGAAACGGAAATCCAACAGGAACAAAAAGCACTGCTCCACTCTACACAAAATCAATCCAGACAAAATACATCCAGAACAACGGAAATAGAAACAGGGCTTCAGAATAAGGCAAACCCCCAAAAATTACACTAAACTACCATGGATACAACGCAGGTTACGATCCATGTCAACCTCAACAACCAGAATCAACAAGAGGACACAACCAACGCCACTACTGCCCGAAACTGAAAACAACATCATAATTTTAACAAAAGAACCGCACAACCCAGGCCAAGACCCTACTACAGGACTTCCTACAACAGACCCGAGGCGCCAACAACTTAACCATAAACACTACACCACACTAACCTAAACACCTAATGCCAAACTATCACAATATCACCCTCACTTAAAAACATCAAATAGCCAAATACACTATAAACACAGCTAACACACCTTAACTGGTAGGACCATGACCAAAAGACAGCCTTGACACCAATCCTTGCAGACTTGACTAAACCAACAAGAACTTTATGCTTGGAAAGAAACAATACCAACCCAACATTTAAATCACATATATAAACCCCACACCGAACACACCGCACACATCCAGCTGCAAACTATACCCATCATGTAGCCCCCTCCCTTGCTTGCTCCCTGATACTAACCTGTCCACCCATTACTATCACCTTTAGAAACATATTTCTATACAAAGAAAAACAATATATATATATATATATATATATATATATATATATATATATATATATATATATATATATATATATAAAACAAAAATGTCATATTACTCTATACACCCACACATGCGCATGAAAATAACCATTCAGACGGGATGACGTTCAACCCAACTCATGCCAGAAAGCAAGTAGACACACAGGATACCACAAAGAAGGAGAAGACAACACAACAGCCAAACACAACAACTCCAGAGCCTTCCAACTGGCAACCACCTAACAGCTCAAGCTCCTAACAAGAAAATAGTGACTGCACCCAAAACACCGAGCAGGGACGATACCATACCAGAAAAATACCAAACACACCATGAACAACGATACCAATTAAAGGAGTGAAACAAGCTATCAAGGAAGGCACAACACAAAACAGAAAAGATGAACTACAAAACAAACTTCAGTTTGCCAAATTTGCCACAAACTCCAGTTTGCCAAACTTGCCACACCAAAAACCCCTCCTCAGTATCGTGTAGTAGCTGAGTAGGGTAGGTGGCAGCTACATTGGGGAATTAGCTGGTACAGCAAACAAACAAATGTCTAGGCTACATATTTCTTTAATGGTTTCTTTTCACTGTACCAAATTCAAATTTCAAAACTGCACTGCATATATATATATATCAGCCTTGCGGACTTCACAGGAGACATACTGATATCATATTTTTATAACTGTCTTGACTGCCTCTAGTACACAAAATCTGTGTTTTCTACATTAAACAAAACATTCGACATCTCACTAATGAGTTGTCCAGAAATTGATTTTGTCTCTAATATCATCAACATTTTCAAAATCTAAAACTAATTATAAGTCCTGTAAATAATCATATAATTAATTTGCATAAACACAAATGCCTGTTGTTCTCACCTACTACATAGACCATAGAGCTAGACCTGCTAAACCAAATGATTAATGACTGTAAGGCCATGGGGTGAGTGTGCTGTAAAGACTCTGCTTGTATTGTTTTAGACTGCAGAAGCAGAACATTTATTGAAATGTGGATTCTATCCAATATGGCTATGTACAAGACCAGAAAATAGAAAAACAGTTGAATCATATCAAATGTTCCTACTACATTACCCCCTCGGTTCTAAAATTTGGTCCCCAAATTTGTATAACTTACAATTGCTTGGGTCAAATTATTGAATAAATTGGATCAAACATGTATTAAATAGTGTTTTTGCCTGTCATCAGTGTTCACACGCCTCCTTGCACACTACAAACCTAAAAAAATCTACTCCATTAACAGAATTTACATCCATAGTGCAGGGTACTAAGGTACAACAATATTGCCATTTATTACAGTCTTTTCAATTAGACACAGAAATAAATTGATAGTCACAAGAGGTCTTATAGACGCTAACTTTTAGGAAAATGATACATGTACATGCTAAATAGTTTCAAATACTCAAATATTAATCACACTAATAATTTCTATATCATCTTTGTCTGCCAAAGTCATATGAACGACAGTTCCATAAATTTCTGACTTCACACCAATCTACAGTGCATATTATACTGCTCCATGAATGTCACATCACTTAGAATGTCATCTGCATGTATCTCATGTATTTCAAAACTTTCTTGAACTGAGCAAGAATTGTCACCGACATCGTGCCATAAACTTTAAAATTACAGGCAGTTATTTGTCTGCAAAGAATAATCCATTTGGAATGTGTAACACAGCTGTCAATAGTCCAAGCGTGGAACTTATACATCTGTTCAGCTATACAATAGGAAGGAAGAGGTGTAGGAAAGATACAGAAGAAAGGCTGATAGGAAAGTATAGCACAGCAAAACAAATATAATGAGTCCACACCTAAGAACTAATCGATCAAGTCCACTTTGAATTTTCACTTTGCAAACTTTTTTCTCTTTCCTTTTAGTGGTTTTGTCACATGAAATTCCCGGAATAAAAACTGCGATAAAGCGTCCTCAGGTTCCCATGTTGTCTTGGGGAAATCTCGCTATTTATCTCTATAAACACGCTTGCCACGATGCCGACTGCAGGCTAGAATTTCATCAACAATACCCCATTCTTCCTTTGACTGCGATGTTGCAGGTTCCTCTGTTGTCAAGGACTTGGAAGATGAATTTATTGTAGGTGCTATAACATCTGTTGCCTTGTTTTGGACAGGTTTGCTTGATGGTTTGTTACCAGATGTTGTGGTCTGTAAAGATGTTTGTGTCTCCTTTGATGTTGTGGTCTCTTGCGGTGGCGCTGTCTGAGTTCTATGGCCCAAATACTCATTTCTGTTGTAAGGGCTGAAGTATTGTTTTAGTCTGTTTGCGTGGACTAATGACTTCTGTAGTTTGTGATTATGACAATCACATAACTTGAATGTATGATTGGGCCCAATATCGCTGATATACCATGGTCCTGTCCATTTCTTGTGTAATTTAGATGATCTCCCTTTGGGTACTTTTGGATTGTGCAACCATACCCGTTGTCCTAGATGGAAAGAGGGTTCTTGAGCGCATGTGTCATAATATTCTTTATATTTTTGCTGGGAGTTCTGGATGTTGTCTCGGGCAACTTGTCTAGTTATTTCCATTTGTGTTTTGAGCTTTTGTAAATAGGTTGCTGTTGTGTCCTTTACTGGCTTCTCAGTATTTGTAGGGTTGTCAAGAGAAAGCTCTAATGGAGCTCTCATTTCTCTCCCAAAGACTAATTCATATGGGGAGAATCCAGTTGAGTTGGTGCATGGTGTCTTGCGGTAAGCCATTAGGATTCATGGTAACAAATCGACCCAGTTTTGTTGCGCTTTGTCAATATAGGTGCGTATAGATTGTGCTAATGTTCTGTTGAATCTCTCACAAGTAGAGTTGGTTTCTGGATGGTAGCTTGATGTACGGAAGTCTTTAATATATTCGTTTTCTTACAGAGTTCTGATATGATATGTGACAGGAAGTTCTGGCCACGATCAGATACAAGAGCTGTAGGAGCTCCATAACGGCAAATGATTTCTTTGTACAAAATAGCGGCTATTTCGGTTGCTTCTTGCGATCGTAATGGAAATGCTTCCACAAACCTGCTGAAACTGTCTACACACAAAAGATGTACTGTTATTTCTCTTTGGTTTCTGTTAATGGACCAAGAATATCCATATGCCAGCGTTCAAATACTCCCACCGATGGCATAGGATATAGGGGTGCTTTTGTAGAGTGAGAAGGCTGTTTTGCTTGTTGGCATTCCTCACAAGTTTTAACATAATCTTTTATCTGTGCATACATTTTTGGCCAAATAATACTTTGACTGTATTGTTGCATAAGTTCTGTCAAAGCCTTGATGTCCTCCTCCAGTTATTGAATCATAACAGTTATGTAGAATTTCATGGCGTAATCCTGTAGGAATGGCTAACTGTTGTTTAATGCGGATTTCTTTAGGAAGTTTCTTTGCCCGTCTGTCCCATAAATGGTACAGAAGTCCATCAAGCATGGTGTATTGTTCACTTTCAGCCACTGTCCTTGCTGCTTTTGTTGAGTCACTAGGCAGCTGCCCTGTTTCTAGGTAGCACTTAATTGGGGCCAAGTCAGGACACAGGGACTGTTGCTCCTTGACCTCTTTCAGCCTGTTAAAAAGAAAATTGATCACTTGCTGAGAGTCATTAGCTTGATCCCTGATGTTGTAGACAGTTGTATGGATATCAATCTCCATTTCTGGAATGTGTTCTGTATATTCCATTGTAGCCATAACAGGTTTCAATTCTTCTATTTCATTGCCAAAAAGAGCACCTATATCCCAGTCAGTGTCATCATCCTCAGGTTGTTGGTCATATGGGATTCTAGATAATACATCTGCATTTTGGTGATTTCTGTCAGCTTTATGTCATATTGAAATCCTTGCAACAACAAACTCCATCTGCTAAGGCGGCCTGTATTTTGTTTTATATTTTGTAGCCATTTCAATGCAACATGGTCCGTTATGACAGTAAATGTTTGATACTCAAGAAAGTGTCTATAATATCGTATTCCTTCCACTAATGCTAATCATTCACGCTCTGTTATTGCCCATTTGCGTTCCACTTCGCGTAGTGCTCTCCCTGCATAAGCTATTGGGTGTTCTCTTCCCAGCCGATCTTTCTGTGGAAGTATATAGCTAATTGCATTTCCTGAGGCATCGGTAGAAAGTATGAATGGTTTTCTCATGTTTGGATATGCCAGAACAGGTGCTGTTGTCATTGCAGTTTTTAGTTTTTGAAATGCACTTTCACAATTAGGTGTCCATGTAAATTTTACATCCTTTTTTAGGAGCTTGTTTAGAGGAGCACTGATGTCGCTGTAGCATCTAATAAACCGTCTGCAATAGTTGCATAGTCCTAAGAAACTCCTGACATCGTGGTCATTCTTTGGTGTAGGAAAGTTAGTCACAGCTTAAAGTTTGTCCTTGTCAAGTTCAATTCCATCCTTGGATATTACATGTCCCAAATATTTTACTTTTCTTGTGGCAAATTTACATTTTGATGGTTTTAATTTTAGGTTTGCATACTTGAGTCAGTCAAAAATTTCTTGTAGGTGTGTTAGATGTTGCTCAAAACTTGGACTAAAGACAAGAATATCATCTATGTAACACATAGCATTTTTCCATGTAAGCCCTCGTAACACTTGTCCAAGAACCATTTGGAAACTCATGGGTGCAGATACCAAGCCAAACGGAAGTTTCTTAAATTGATATAATCCATTATGCGTTATGAAAGCTGACTTGTGTTTTGTGTCTTGATCAAGAGGAATCTGTCAAAATCCTGAAGCCAAGTCCAAAACACTCAGATAGTTCACTTCTGATTCACCGATTGTTTCTAGAATGTCGCTTAAAAGTGGTAAAGGAAAAATTTCTGGCTTTGTTATTTTGTTGAGGCGTCGATAGTCCACTGCAAATCTAAACTCTCCAGATTTCTTTTTGACAAGAACAACTGTACTATGCCATGGGGAATTTGATGGTTCGATAATATCATGCTTCAGCATTTCCTCTACTTGGCGTTCAATCTCTGCTTTCTGTATAGGATTAGTTTTGTAGAATCTTTGACGAACTGGTTGTGCATCACCTGTTTCAATTCGGTGCTTGTACACATCTGTACATCCAAGCTCAGAAAGGTCTTTTGCAAATATATCACGATTTTTACCAAGAAAAGCTAGAAATTTGTTTTTATCTTCACCTCTTAGATCAGTATCAGCTAGAGTAAATCCAAGTTCTTTGGCAATTTTAATGTAATGGTCATCTTTGCTATCAGTAGCACATATGTTAACAGTTTCATGTCCATTTGTTTGATCACTTTCTATACTAGAAATGTCTGTATCGTTGATCAGATACACAGTAGCTATTGCTTTCCCAGGTCGTATCTGAATGTCCTTATTTGTTGGATTCTTAAGTCTAACTGTAGCTTTGCGTGCTGAAATCTTGTCAATTGTTCTAGCTCCAATAACATTTGTTGTGGACGGAAGGTGAGCAAGTGGTTGCAATAACACAGTTTTACCATCATGTTTATAATAGTGTTTAATGGTCACGGTTATACTGCATTCCGACTGTGCAGGGACAATTACTCGTGCTACTGTCCGTGCTATTGCAACATTTTTGTCTGTAGGTATTTTTAACTCTGAGGCTGTTATTCCATCATAAAGAGATAAAGTTTTGCTGCACAAATTAATTTTTGCATGTTTTTCGTCAAGAAAATCCATCCCTAAAATCATGTTGCAGTGCAGATTAGAAAACACATGAAAAGTATGAATCACTGTTAGGCGATTTATCCAAAGCTGAAGGGTTACAGTTCCAAGTGGTTTCTGGTGATCACCGTTAACTCCAATGATGAATGGAATCGTAGGAGGATTTAAATGTTCTTGGCTCTTGATCTGCTCAAATTGATTGAGTGAAATTATTGATACTGCAGCTCCTGTATCTACCAGGGCATCAACTCTTTTATTGTTGATTTTAACCATAATAATGTTGTTTAGCAAGTTAGAAATTGTAGCTGCGTTATTACTTGCTATTTCTTCATGTGCTGCTTTTCTTGAAAAAGGGATGGATATCTTCTGGCATCATTGTCCTGTACGTGGTGATGACCTACAAACACGTGCAAAATGGATTGGTTTTGCACACTTCATGCACTGTTTCCCATAAGCTGGGCATTTAGACTTCTGGTGAGGTGGAGATTTCCACAAAAGTTGCAGTGTGCTGCTCGATTTGGTTGATCTATATGGTGGCGTGGTGATTCACAACTTTGAGGGTGATAAGTTACACTGCGGTTGCGAATCTTTGTTATATACTGGGTGGCACTCATTTGCACACTTAAAGCATTAAGTTTTTCTTCAAGTCTACCTATTGCTGCTACTATTGCCTCTTGTTGCTGGGTGCTATCAGTTGTTGTGGTTTCGGCTAGCTTTGCGCTTTGGATAAGGCTTTCGAAGGTTTCGTGGTTCTGCTGTAACACAAACTGACGTATGGTAGGGCGAAGTCCATTGATGATAATTGACTGGACATGTGCATCTGGTAAATCCAGATCAGATGCCTGCAGAATAACTAAAGCAATGTAATCTTCTACATTTGATGACCCTTGTGCAGTTTGGACGAGAGATGCTGTTCGTTGCGATTTGGTTCTCTCGTCGGGTCCATAGCGCTGAATGAATGTTGTTTTAAATAGTTCATAATCATGTTTAGTTTCTTCAGGTAGAGCTATATACCAGCGTAAGGCATTGTCTGTCAGAAGCAGAGGCATTGATGTTTTCGCTTTATTATCATTAAAACCTTTGGATTGTACCAGGAGTTGAAAGCGTGTAAGCGACAGCTTTGCATCTTCTTTCCCATTGCCAGTAAAACTCTGCATGAGGTTGAAGTCGATTCTATTAATATGTGCCATGTTGGTATTCCGTCTCAAAGATCAAAGGTTAAAGAGCTGGAAATCTTTCTAGAAGTAATCTGATGTATGTGAAATTCTGGCCCTTAAATTTCTTGCTGTATAGGTCCAAATGATAAAATCTCAAATTAGGGAGCTGTTGCATCTATCAGGTGACTTTCATCAGTGGTTATGATTCCATGAATTAGGCTGTAAAATCCAAATGAAATCGAATCATACTGCAATTAAATCCAGATTTCATTGTGAATCTAGAAGACCAGGACCGTTGGTTCTCCACCAAACTGTAGTAGCTGAGTAGGGTAGGTGGCAGCTACATTGGGGAATTAGCTGGTACAGCAAACAAACAAATGTCTAGGCTACATATTTCTTTAATGGTTTCTTTTCACTGTACCAAATTCAAATTTCAAAACTGCACTGAGTGCCTCTGTATATAAATCAACCTTGCGGACTTCACAGGAGACATACTGATATCATATTTCTATAACTGTCTTGACTGCCTCTGGTACACAGAATCTGTGTTTTCTACATTAAACAACACATTCGACATCTCACTAATGAGTTGTCCAGAAATTGATTTGAAAACATATAAATGATTATAATATATCTGATCAGATTCACACTCACTTTCATCCTCTCCCTCAAAATATAAATGTTAAATAAATGTAGTTTATGTGTAAGGGTTGGCAAAGATTGTCAAAGTTCAAGTATAACATATCTATTTCTTTTAAAACGATATATAAGTTATTCTTGCTGGTTAGAGAAACCTAATCTACTATCTTGTCTCTAATATCATCAACATTTTCAAAATCTAAAACTAATTATAAGTCCTGTAAATAATCATTTAATTAATTTGCATAAACACAAATGCCTGTTGTTCTCACTTACTACATAGACCATAGAGCTAGACCTGTTAAACCAAATGATTAATGTCTGTAAGGCCATGGGGAGCAGCAGAGAGGGTGAACCCTACAACTTTGCAGAGACCTTATTTTTTGAAACTAAGGGTTCCTACGAAGGCTGAAAAAAGAAGTTTTTGCATTAATAATGAAAACTTCTCTAATTGACCAGATTTTGTCCGATTTTTTCACGTGCTGGTCACTCAATTTTTGTCGTTCACCCTCTCTGCTGCTATGGTTTTTATCCAAAAATTGTATCAAGTCCGTTACGATATCTTGACCTCGGATCATGTAAATTTATTGTTACAAAACCAAAGGGAGCAGCTTGTGCTTTTGAAAAGAAATTTTTAAATTTGTTCATGTCCATGTCCCCAGAACACCAAGTATAATAAATATTTTGCAGCGTATGATTATCAACTCCGTTGAACACAACTAAAATGTTACAGTTATCCCTGATCACTTTTGGAATTTGTGTATAACGCTGTGTAACATAAATCACGTCCGTGTTTTTGTGACGGCCTCGTGAAAATATCCGAGCTGGATTGGATTGTTTGTCCAGCATGACATCATCGTATACCACGAGGTTATTAATGAATCCATCCAGATCATCTACAGATGGCGCTTCATCAATATCAATAATAAAGTCTATGACTTCACTGTCTTCATGCAACAATTTTGCGTTTTCATTAAAATCATTAAGTACTTCGTAACATCTCTGATCATCTACAGATGGCGCTATCAAATATAATTTATCCCACTTCATCCATCTCATTATTAGATTAAGTAATAATTGCGTTTTTCCACATCCGGACGGACCTATTATAATCATTCTGATAGAATTTGGTAACACTGGATGGTGCTTTACTGGCTCTTGTTTTCGTGTCGCAGAAAAGTCAATTATATCCATAAAATAAATAATATGAGTCTATATTGTGTTCGATGCAGAGCACCTACACATACTGCTGAATTAACGACAATAACAACAAAAAATAAAAGACGAGCACTTACAGGTAAGTGTGTGAAATGTGGCACCAAGAAATATAAATTTATTTCATCAAAGACAGGTGGGGTGGATATTGCTGCTTCGTTAGGAAAATTACCAGGAACTCCATGGGCTAAATACCCCGGTGAGAAACAATTACCCGGATATAATTATTGTGGTCCTGGAACTCGTCTCGATATCCGACTTGACGAACGAGATCAGCCAAAACCCGGAGAGAATCCAGTAAATAAGATTGATCAAGCATGTCACATTCATGATGTTGCTTATAAAAGTCCAGATTTGCAACAGCGGCATCTCGCAGATGTGAAATTGATTCACGCATTAAATTCTATACCTAATAAATCTTTCAGAGAATCTCTCGCTAGCTTTCTAGTAAAAACTGCTATGAAAGGTAAACTAGTGCTAGGGGCTGGTAATTAATTATGTAACTATCATAATGGAATCTGTTTATTATTCCCCGAGAGGGTATTGGAGAGGTAAAGCAGCGATTAGTAAACTCGAAGAAGCAGCAAAAGTTTCACGTGATGTTGCTGCATCATGGTTAGCACGACAGGCAATATGGCAAATCTTCCTGAGTCCACCTAAAAGAATTCATTACGCGCATTTCGATGTTAGCGTTCCTAATGAAGTTCATCAAGCGGATATTTTGTTTTTACCACACGATACCATTAAAACACGTAGACGTCAATACACGTATAGATATGCGTTAACTGTCGTTGATGTTGCGAGTAGATACAAAGAAGCGGAGCCATTATCAACAAAGACAGCATCTGAAGTTGCATCTGCGTTTGAGCGCATTTATCAACGTGGTGGCCTACGATGGCCACGGTTATTACAAGTTGATCCTGGTAAAGAATTTCTTGGAGCAGTATCATCGTTGATGAAGCGACATAACGTTAAAATCAGACAAGGACATACTGAAATTCATCGTGATCAGGCAATCGTTGAACGATTTAATAGAACACTTGCTGAGCGGTTATTTGGATACCAATATGCAAAGAAAATATCCGCTGACTTTAAGGATAGATCTCGTGAATGGGTTGCAAGATTACCGAGTGTGATAGCTGCGTTGAATAATGAAATTACTCCTGCAACTTCCATGAAACCTTCTAATGCGATCAAAAAAAAAAAAAATATATACCCCGTAGCAATGGCTACGGACAACGACGTGAATCTTTCTCTCAACCAGTATTAGGTAATGTAACTGTAAGATATTTATATGAACCTGGTGAACTTGAAGGTGGTAAAAAAAGAGCAACTGATCCTATATGGAGCGTGACTACACATAAAATTTCTAGCGTGGTAAGATCCACTGGTAGACCTCCAATCTACAGACTAGATTCTACAGCCCCTCAACATGGATTTGTACGTGAACAATTACAAGTAATTCCTGAGGATACGCAATTAACACCAAGCTCAATTTTGTAAACGTCCAGAACCTCGACGTCGATTACACTCAAGACAGGTCAGCATCACATTATCACGTGTATGACCGAGATCACTATTAATTCTGTCTACGGTAAATTGTCTTGGATTAAAACACTGCCATGACATATTACAGTTGCAACTTGCGCAATGATTATTCTGTAGTTGTTTTAGTGTTATAATAAATTCAGCATCAAGATCAAAGTCACGCTTATTTTTTTTGTCACACTGTTTATAGCTGACTAATTTTTTATTGATATCGACATTGTTAGTGATTTCTTCAGTTATTACGTAATCTACAATAACCCTACGCAGTTGCGATATTCTCCTGACTCGAGATACGGCGAGATAGACTAAATTCGACCATTCAATACGATCATCTACAATCCAGATTCTAGTATCAGTTATAGTTAATCCCTGCGACGAGTGAATTGTTATAGCGTATCCTAACGTCCATGGTGATTTATCCATGTTCAACGCGCTCTCAATAACATCAACAGCAACCAACACGATATCATTTAAGACAAGCTTTTGTACCCTTGGTGGAACCAAGGCAACTGGTATTTCAACTTCAATATTTTGTCGTCGAGTATCTGCTGGGCGATAACACAAAGGTGCGGGTAGATCCGGAAACTTTTCTTTATGTAACGTAGATAATTTCTTTTGCAGTTCATCACGAACTATCTTTCTGCTTGCGACTATCAAATCAGCAGGTCTCCATAAAATCCAAAATTCATTCATAGAAGTTTCTGCAATTACTTTACGCAGTATCTCGCATTGTATTTGATCTAGCTGCAGTCTGATTAATCTTTTAAGTTCTTTCAGCGATTCATCAATAGCTCTATGGTCATCATTTATTTCTTCATAATATTCTACAAATGTTTTCAACCATTCATGTGGAGACTGTCCAACAAAGGGTGGTGGTTGACCATGATCGCCACACATAATCACAGCAGTATTCTTCAATAACAACCAATCAAGAAATGTTTTTAGTGTTTCTAACGACACCGTGCATATCGCGTCCCATATAATATACCTAGGTATATATTTTTCACCCATCCGCGATGGGGTCCATGTATCTCCGCACCATCTAAAGAAACTATGGTATGTACATAATTTTACTCCTCGTTGCTTTATTTCTCTAGCAAGTTTATGTGTAGGTGTCAAGACAATTATATCTGAGTTATTATTCATAAATAAGTTAATCGCACGAGTTGTTTTACCTGAACCACCACACCCATTAAGATAAACGGTCTTATGTCTAGATACAGGATCGTACACAGATGGTGCAGATGACTTTGATATTTGATTATTATTTTTGTAATATGTCTCCGCAATTTCAACATCGGCAGATTCAGAATAACTAAGTATATTTTCTTGTTTTATCCTCCATGTCCCCCATTCACCATTACCGAGTTTTAATAAATCTTTATATTTTTTGTGTACATAAAATGAATCCGTAGCAACTCTGACAGCGTAACGAGGAAATTTATTTATCATCGATAATAGATTTATCGAAACGTACGCTAGCATCGAAGATCTTAAATGAGTAAACTGCGGTGAGTCGCCATCAAGATAGCTCACAATGGTACCTAGTTTTGTTCCATCTGATAAATAAGCATTACATCTGTTTATAAATGTGTTTTTCTCCGTTGTATCAGCGATTATAAAATCTAGTTCAGCATCGTCCATAATCAATCTTGTACAATATCGTTTATAATCGTATGAACCACCTTGAGTAAACTTACCGATTATCTTTCTACCAAGATCTTTTGCAAGTTTTTCATCATACTCGTTCCTGCATTTACTTATTTTAATGATATGATCTTCATCAATATCAGGGAATTCTTTCCTGGCATCATCGATATTAAATCTGTCCGGTTCTGGTAACCAAACTTGCTTCTGTGAACTATACGATATAATCGCTTCAGTTACTCTCAACGATATTAAAAATCCCGCATCAAGCATATATCGCAATAGTACTATCGGAACCCAACGTCGCTCTGAAAAATGTTTTCCGAACCAAATATAAGTAATCGCATGGAGATCTTCTCTAAACTTGAATGATTCTACGTGAGCAAATCCTGTTAAGTCAAAATCTGGTAAGGGTCCGTTTATTGCAACCCTGGTCATGTCATGTGTAGGATGTCCGAATCTCTTAAAGTATTTAGAACATTCTCCATATCCAAGAAAACTCCCAGGATAACACGCTACCATATCAACCGAGATAACATCACTATAATCGTATTTGGTGTTCCATAATCCACCGTGACCATATTCTATACAACCTTTCTTGACATCTTCAAGAAATTCCGATCGTGTCGTTTTCCATGAATTTTTCTCCTGAGCGAAATGAGCAGCGACTGATGGAACAGTAAAACAGTTATTCAATAATTGTCTAACTATGACATCATCAAAGGTATATTTCAATGCAAGATGTTCCATTTCCTCATGGAGAGATTCTGTACGATAAATATCACCGTTAGGTCGTACAAATTGATCGTAATGATCATATTCCGAACTCTGAAATAACCAAACAGAAACAGGATCGGTTTTACTAATATTTTTAATAAAATCAAAGATATCGCCGTCATAAAATTTAACCGTTCTATCTCGTGGAAATATTGTTACTGCAGCAGTCCATGCGTGCGCGTTATGATCAATAAGATCTATCGGAGTTCCATTTTTTATATATTTCGGTTTGTACAAAATCTCTCCGGTTAATGTTTTTACTGCTATTGGAAATCTTAATTTCTTCTCTAGCTCAGCAACGTCGCTGATAGACGCTCCGGTATCTTTAACCGACTCTGCCCACGTATTTATTTTTTTACGTCTTAAATCCGTTAAACCATTACCACGTATCGCGTTTGTAAAGTGTTCTGTAACTCGCTCAGCTACGCAATTTATTCTTGACGAAGTCAAGGATGACAATTACATCGGTTTGAGATCCCCAACATCAGGTTTATTATTCAGCGGAAATATTCCATAGACAACAGCAGTTACAGGGTACGATCGCTCATAATACGGTTTATCTATACCAGTTAGTATTCCTGGTTTAGATTTATTACTCAAGAAGATATTATTTCCTGACTGCACGCGGACGGGATCGCGCTTGTCACGAATAATCCAAATATCTTCTTCTGTATTTACAATAAATTTTATTAAAATAAAATATTTCTGATTGTCAAGGTGGTTAATGATTACTCTTCCTCGTTTGTCATTCATCGTATTAGAAACATTTCTAACTCTGTTTGCATGAACTGCACCATCGTCACGAAATTCCTTCTTGGCCTCACGGGACGGATACGTTTAATTATATCTTTATTAGTTAAAGCTAGATCTTGCATCGAAATACTAAATTTATACTCGGGTAGTCTGTCAAGATCGAATCTGGTTGCGTAGGGTTCAATCACGGATAATTCTTCCATATTATAATTAGTGCAAAATATATATTTAATTGAATATTAATCTTTTGTATATGATTCAACCAAATCATTGCCACTGGTTAAAAATCGGTTATACGTCTCCGTGTAACAGAACATGCGTGAATGAATACTGTAGTTATCATATGCAATGCGTCAGAAATGGGAGTCTAGGACCAAAACCGTGTATTGTGTGTAGTGCTGGAGTGCGAGGAAAGACTCACCTGTGTGCACAATGCGGTGGTAAAAAGTACAGAGAGCTGAAACGATATTACGATAAAAAATATAACGCTGACTCTCCTATAAAAACCGAAGAAGATTATCTGGCTAGATTTTCAAAAAACAATGATTTAGACAAATAAAATATTATATATAAATGGAACAAAATGAGTTTGTGTCACATCCAATCATTACCAATTATGAAGCATCTCGAGAAGGTGTGATTAGAAACTGCAGATTGAAAAAACCAGTCGGTAGTATTGATAATACTGGTTATCTTAGATTTACTACTAATAGCAAGAAAAAAAGATATTTATCTCATATATTTACCTGCGAGTGTTATTTTGGACTGATCAAAGATGGGTATGTGGTGGATCACATCAACGGCGATAAACTTGACAATTCACTTGGAAATCTACGAATTACTACACAGAGTCAAAATTGTAAATCCGGAAACACAGGAAGGTGTAAATTATACAGAAAGAGAGCTATTAAATCCGTAAATACAGAGACTGGGGAAGAAATTAGTTTTGAATCAATTAATTTTGCTAGTAAATACTTTGACATAGTACCACGATCGGTACAACACGTGGCAGAAAATATACAGAAATCTTCCTTTTCCAAAAGATTTGCACAAAAAATAAGATTTCAATACGTTTAGTCTACCGTATTTTTAATGTTACCAAATGATTAAGCGCTCCGTCAAGCATAATGATAAATATCGTAGTTATCCGCTTATACTAGATACGAGTTAATGTCAAAAGCTATCCTGATTGTCCATACTTTGTAAAAACATTTCAGTGAATTTGGATCTCAAGTACTGCAAATAAAAATAATTTTATTTATTTCGTTGATTTTGTTCTAAAAACTGCGTTTTTTGTTCGAAAATCTCGTTTTTTGCATGAAAAATGACCAAAAATCAGTGAAAATCAATCAGATTTTGACAAATTCTGAGGGTCAAACCTCCAGGAAGGTTAACGGGAATTAGCATTAGGCTTTTGATTTATCGATCAAAAACTGGTTTTTTTCCGGATTTGTATCGTAATTCGCTAGCAAAAAACTACACAATACTAGCAAAAGAACTGGAAAAAACCAGTTTTTCATCGATAAATTTAAAACCTAATGTTAATTCCCGTTAACCTTCCTGGGGTTTTGACCCAACGAAAACTAGCAAACTCAACGAAAAACTTTGCACAACGGGTAATATTGTACTTGATACCTACTGAAACATAATGATTGAGATACAATATACTTGTCAATATGAGGTATCCACAATGCGAAACATATCCAAATCTATGATACCTACTGAAACATAATGGTTACGTTAATTTTCCCAAGGATTTTGTTTAGCTATTATCACAGTCAATGGTCCATCATTATCGCTGTCATTTTCACTCGTATTTTCACTCGTATTTTCACAATGCTCTCTTAACCGTCTTATACGAAAGTTCATAATCTTTTTCTGTTCGTATCCATGAGATAATTCTAGCTTGATTTTGTCAATAGCGTTTGAGAGAGGCACAAATAACTTTACCTGATCATCAGTGACAGTTGCCAGTGACTTTAACATTCCTTGTTGGATAATTTTCCTGAATTTATAATCAGCAGATAGCGTGAATCTGTTCTCGTTCTTTCGTTGTTGTAATGAGTCAAAATCACATAGAATCTTTTCAGCATTAAGATTGTCAGATACATTGATACCGTTATATTGTAATTTTTTAATCGCAGAAACAATGACATTGATATTTTCAAAATTCATTATATAATAAGTGTATATTTAATATAAAAATAAACAAAAATATACAGCGCGGGGTGATATTCGATCTACCATTCCATAGTTGTATCAGATAAACCTAATGAGGTTCTTTATTTAGACATTTACCCCCAAGAGAACCCCTAAATATCCGAAACCGAAACTTTAGAGGCTCAGAGGGTTGTTTATACACGTGTAGGTCTTATTTTAGTGACCAATCAGATTCTGTTTATTGCCTTACAAGAATTCCTAGATATCCGTAACCGAAACTCTAAGAACGCAAAGGCTGATTGGTCTTTGTGACCTGGAATCTCATTAGGTTTATTTTTAGTTTTGCGATTGTGTCTTTTGGGATGGCCCTTGTGTGGGGTACCCCTTTAGTGAAGTCACAAGGTCACGACCTCATATCACCCCCCGCTGTATATTTTTGATGAGATGATATGATGATGATAATGATATGATATGATGAAATGCCGTCTTCACGCCAGCACACCAACCCATAATGATCAACCAATGGGTGATTCACAAAAGTGAATCCACCACGTGTTGACGTAGTGGATTGGTGTACTCTGAAGACGGGGGGGGGGGGCTGGAGCCCCCAATAGATTATAAATCTTGGCCTAAAAAAATCGCCTCCCGCAGACAATTTGTCTTTCTCGGGTTTCGAACCATGACCCCCCGGATGAGAGTTTCTACGCGCTATCAATTGAGCTATCGGACCTTGTTATAAATACATACTGAAAAAGTTAGTATGTGTTTACCAATAGCCTATTTCCTAAAAACTACAGTGTTCTTAACAAAAACCACAGTTTTCTGTGTAAAATGGGATTTTATATTTCTAGTTTCCAAAAATATATATAATTCTGCATTAACACTGAGTCTATGCGTAAGCCGTAACCAAGGATATTGATTTAGTCATAGCGGATGTTCTTAAAATAACTTTACGCAGTAATCGGCCACACAGATACACAGCCGTTATGGAATAATCAATAACAGAGCTAATTATGTAGCCTTCTAGACAATAGATTTCGATTGCGCACTATGAGAAATCTGTGCGCAGATTTTATGTAAACAAAGAATGCAGTATTATTATTTTGTCAGTTACTGGTTGTCACATAGGGAAAGTTGCCGATTAGCATTGAATGAGACCGCAGGCAAGGTTATATATATTTACAAGTATATACTATACTGTATTGTATACCAACTATTATGTATCATAGACAAGCACTATGCATCCGGATATTTTTTTTGTTATGATAACGCTCTATGAGCGTATATACAGATTTATATTTAGTTCTTCATTTCTTGTGTCCAGAATGCGATTGCTTTGGTCTGTAAGTTTAAAGTGTATCCTTGATAATAACGGATTATGAACTCGCAGGTACACGGGGTTAATTGGTTCTGATACAATTAACCAACCTGGGGGGGCTAATGGGCTAAAACTATATAATATGTACCCTTGCTGGGCCTGGTTAGACTTAGAAAGATCTACCTGATAGCTACCTTCAATAACATCGCATACCAGATTGACTGCAATTGTTGTTGTTATGTTTACAATGCCTGGCGATATATGACGTCCGGCACCAAAAGGGTTGTTATTGTGTTTTAGTATAACCGGTGGTGGTCCTATTTTTCTCCATGATTCAATTACTCCCGGATAATATTCTTCAATAAGATCAGTTAATGATTTCTTCATTTCAGCGTTATTTAAATCTGGTATAATGAGTGTTTGTAAATCTTTTTCTGTTATTTTATAATGATCAAGAAATAATTTTTTAAGTTTTGGACTTGTGTAAGAATTTCCATCGAGTTTAATCGCAATGTTTATAATACTTCGATTGGCGATGTATAAATCGAATAAGATCCCATTTAAGTGTTTTATTGACTCGATTATTTGCTGCTTGACATTATGATCATAATATTGAGATAATGAAATAAGTAAACTTCTTAAATCATTAAATTTTTATCGTATTCAGGTTTAAGAGTATCTAAAAATTCTTTTAAAAATTCTTCATCAACAATCTTTCGCTCCCGCGCCCCTGGCGTCCGGATAACATTAAATACTGATTTAGTTATCTTGGGGATCCTTTTACCGTCAAAATCGGTAAAGTAGTATGTATCGTTGTTAGGATCAAATTCAAATACTATATAATTCCATGGATATTTTCCAAGATATTCTGGATTTTTAATGAATTTTTCTTCACTCATTTTAAATTCATTTTTAGTTGGTTCTGAAACTCCATTATAAACAGGTGCAACTTCAGGCCATCCTAACACTAATCGCATCGAACTTTGATAAATATCTACGAGGTAATCAGGAGAATTTATTTCAATCATCGCTGATAGTGTTGGTTCGTAAGCAGTGATCGCTATTTTAGATTCTTCCCCTGTGATAGATTTAATTCTGCGTTGGAACTCATCATTAATCTCGTCTATTTGATAACTGCCCGTTGTAATTCCAACAACTTGCCAATCAGGACTTCCATCCGGTTTATTCTTATTCGCAAATACCAGTGAATTATTTGCTGGTTGTCCACCAAACGGTTTTGACCTGATATTTGGCCAACTATGATAAACTCGTAATTGTGCTAGCGCTATTTCCTTTGCTGGAATTGCAGTTGGAAAATTAACGCTAAATTCAGGATTGGTTGAACTTAATGATATCATAGTAGTTTTTGACGGCGTTGTATTAGCTACGATCTGCTGAGGTAATTCTAACGATGACATTATTTAAAATACTCCGTATTTAATAGAGCGGAAATTCAACCCTCCACTTTATCATTAGAATCCACTTTGAATTCCTCATGATAAGTTTCCATTATCGTTGCGAACTCCTCATCGGATATTTTACCATCGCTGAGATACGCCGAAAGATACGATGATAATTTAGAGTAAGATGATGTTGCTGTGTGCAATTTCATTATGTACTCGTTTAGTTTATCATTTGTACACGTAGATATTTTCTTAGCGATAATACTGAAAATACCTGCACATGTTGTTGCCGTGGAAACTATAATTGTTACAACTGCAGGCGCTGTCATCGTTATTGTTGATAGTAATAATCCAGTTCCAGCAATAACAGCAGAAACCGAGTATACCATTATATCAATAACAACCATACGTCGCCGATATTTTTTTACCTTTATCGTGTAATCGTCGATGATATTTTTTAGTTTGGTTTGACACTCACATACTTGAGTGTATCTGTGACGTAGAACATCGATAAATGACTCTTGATTCATTATACTTATCTAGATAACTAATTGAGGAGTTTCACACACAAATTCCAAGCACCACCAGTATAGTGCTCTGGTGAATTTTTTATCAGATGCTTCCAGCAGAAATGTTTCTTCCGCATCTTTATTTATTATGACGGATACAACTCCAGAAAAAGTATCGATTGAATAACGCCATGGAAATGTAGTAAATATACTGAATTTTGCACTAGTAAATACGGACAGTCTGTATACACCAGTGACTTCTGCGGTGTGTTTGAGATTATTATTTTGCAGTGTCCATACTCCTAATCCTGATGCTACTGTGTATACTACGTTGAAGATCTGCTTGTGAGGAATTTTAATAAGATTCGTTTTTTCAATGATATTAGGAATTCCACTAACAATATCTTTGATTTTCATGTTAATGTCGGTAAGTTTTATGTCAACGACTGGTGGAGTTCCAAAAAAGTCATTAATAGATCTGTTTATATTTCTATGGAAATTTAGAAATGTTTGTACATGATTAATATAATCAGTTCTAAATGCAGCAATTCCATCATTGATTGTCGTTAACGAAGTCGTTATTGGAATTTCCTTATCGTCGACGTATTTCTTCGTTGAAGCGTCAAAATCTGTTTCTGGTGTTCTGAGATTATTAATACCATTATTATTCATGTCGAGAAATGCACGCATTATACCACCGCGCACTGACACGTACTTGGATTCTTGATCATTGACGTATTTTTTTGTTGCTGCGTCTGTATCCGAGGTTGGATCTCCAAGATATGTAATTTTTCGTCCTGACATAATAATGTCACCGGTAAATACATCACCAGTTTTCTTAACATAATCGTTAACCGACTTACCGGAATCTTGTATTTTACCTTGATCAGTGAAAGTAACGATATTATTAACAACCGCGTTGGGAATTCGTACAAGTACATCTAGTAATTGTATGTTACTCGTTTTTAATCGTCCTTGTTTGTCCTGAAAAACGACGACTTCATTTTGATCCACACTTGTGATATTTAATAAATCATCGATTTCATTTCTGAGCTGATCAAGAGTTGCATATTTAGATAAATCGACCTTCTGAGTTTTACCTGAGGATCTTCCATAAATATCTACCAATATATTTACCGATATCAGTTTAAGTGTTATGACGTAGTGTAGTGAACGCGTGTACGACTTTATGAGGCGGTGCTGTTGATTTTGATATAGCATCAAGCACAGCGAGTGTTTCACGACCGCATATTGGAGGATCAGTTATTTTTTGTGTTGGTAGCGTTGAATACCAGATTGGAGCAGTATTATTGCTAACGTAATGAAGAAATTCTTTTGGTGGTGCTAATCCATACGAATCGAAATAAATAATTCCACGTGGATCAATTGCATATGCGACCCAGTGCGTGCCTGGGCCAGAATTTTTATCGAGATTAATAATACTGGTTTCATGTTGCATTGCAACGGTAGGTAATTGATCGCGCATAAAAACACCTCTAAATTTTTTTATTTTTAATTGCTTAGCAGCATTAAGTAAATCAAAATTGGACATGGGTGTTATTAGTAAACTGTCCCTGGAAGTCTTAAACCCTTTCCGTACCACGAAGGCGGGGTTCCTGGTAATCTTAGGCCTTTTCCGTACCACGAAGGCGGGGTTCCTGGCAATCTTAGACCCTTTCCCTTTTTTTTGATTCCTTGTCCAGTTGCTTTCTTTAACGCCATTCCAGCAGCTGTTCCAACAGCGCCTAACGCAGCTGCCTTTGCAACAGCTGGTGCTGCAGCTGCTATTAATGCTGGTATAGCTGCGAGAAGCGGAAATATACCACCCGTTTTAGCGATGTCTTTGATGACGCCCGCAGAAAGATTAAGTTTAACGCCTTTATTTGATTTTTTTAGCATCATTGAAGTTTTTAAACTGACGCTCGGTCAACGACAGTTTATTTGCACCGGTCATCTGTTCTCGCTTTAGCGATATTTTTATTCCACAATTATTTTTTGATGCTGATTGCAGCCTTTTAATCTGACCAGGACTCAGACTCACACTAACGTGATGATATGACATTATAATTATTAT
The DNA here is from genome assembly GCA_016617855.1 of Megalonaias nervosa. Lineage (NCBI taxonomy): Eukaryota > Metazoa > Mollusca > Bivalvia > Unionida > Unionidae > Megalonaias > Megalonaias nervosa. Next base: position 53,108 of record JAECUM010018001.1, on the reverse strand, counting down.
GAACGATCTAATTACATGTTTTCTACTGGAGCATCAATAATTCTCATTCGTCCACCAACACCCTCGAGTAACATAGATTTATCGCTGAGTATAACAGCAATTGCTCTGTAATTGACAATAGCTCCTCGAGTCACACGAGCTCGAAAATGAATATCTACAACAGATTGTCTGGTTAAATCTAAATGTTCTAGTGAAAAGTAATAAATCAGATACAGCGATGTAAAATCTAACTGAGATATTTGTAAACCAGTATCAATATTTTGATCACGTCCCATGAACGACATAAGACGATGATATGCACGTGCTACATGATTTTGATCGAAATTCAGTAATATATCCTCGGATGGTTCTTGATGTCCATTAATCCTTAATGAAACCTCAGAAACACCGAGTTTGTCAAATATCATTATACTTTCATCTTGATTGTTTATTCGTGAAACATCTTGAAACGCAATAAATATATGTCGCGGTGCAGAAACACCCTGCTGAGAAGCTATATGCCATGTAAATAAACCATCAATTACACTCTGAACAGCATCTGTGGTCATTGTTAACCATGACAACGTTGATTTACCGCCTTGACTCATAAAAGATAACAACCGGTCATCTTCAGATATTGACGGAGTCATCACTGGCATCCACAGGGAAAGTTTTGTTAGTACTACTTTACCAGGATCACCAATGGGTTTCCATATTGCATCATTATCATCACCTTTTCGTACAAGTACAACCGTATGTTTGGCTCCGAAAATAACTTTTCTGACATTTCTACAGAATCCAAAAATATGTGACAGTGGAATTGCACATGAAAATACTCTCCTATCACCTTTTAACATCGATTTACGTACTGCAAATCCTAAGTTAAAATTTGGATTAGCACCATGAACCACCGGATTTACATCAGCGTCAGCGTTATTGGCGAAGTTTCTTGGTCGTCTTATATCATATTGATCGTTATCAGAGTGGTTAGAAGTATCCTTGACAAACATCATTGATGGACCAGCTGATCTTGAATAATCGTCGCTGTATCTCGCAAGACCAAGTATTGTCATGGCAACGTCGACTTCTTTCTGAATTGATTCAATATTTTTTCCGTCAATCATGTACATAGCGCTATCAAATAACGCCATAATACCATTATTAACAAAACCAACAACAATATCAGCACCATATGCTACTGGTGCTGCAGGAACAACATTATTTAAAATTTCACCTTCAACTTCGATAAATGCTTCAGCGGGTAGGAAATATCTACTTGTATCCTGAACCTGTAATTCGATTCGTCCACGCTGATCTGGAATTCGTGCGTCATAAGAATAATACTGATAATCGCGCACAGACTCATCTTTGAGAACTGGTGCGTCCATGCCAAACGCGGGGTCAGATATGCGCTTAAACATCTTTATTATTATCGTCTTCGTCTAACTCGAAGACCACTTCCTGCTATCAGACTAGCGGTTATATTTTTTTCCTTTCCGACATCGGGGTATCAGCTAACTCCGCTAGTTTTTGATTAGCGGCTTGCTTTTATTATTTTACCGACATTTGCTGGCATCACTTCAGTGCTAGGAAATTTCACAGGTTGAGGTCGGGTCGCTTGTGGTCTGCGTATTAATCGTGATAGTCTATCTTTAATTGCTGAAAACGCTTTGCTAGCGAGATTACCAACAGCGCCTATACCTTTTTCACGAACAACATCAATAGCTTTCATTCCTAGTTGCTTTGCAATCGGTATTGCTTTTGGGGCTATCCTTCTAAACAGACCCTGAACAATATCACCTAATCCATCTCCGTAGGTTACTCTGTATACAGGTAATCGAGAGTTTATTACCCTGACCATGGTAGGTCCACGTTGAGTACCATGCACGATCATTTTATTATTAAGTAATTTTATAACTAATTGTTCTAATCACTGTAATAATCGTCGGCGATTTCATTAATGAGGGACCGATATACATTAATATCCATGATGCTACCACTAAATAATCGTTTACAAATATCAGCTACTTCATTAATGATTTCTGGGGAATTATTACCAGCTCTTTTTCCTCCGATGAGAATTTCTAATCGATCGACATCAGCAAGGACGTTATTGGGGTAAGTAATAAGACCACTTCCTAGACCACTTCCAGTTGCGCCGGGAGCGTCTTGAAATTCTTCTTCTTCCTCTTCAATTGGTTTCGGTGGTGTTTTTTGTGGTTCTTCCTCTTCACTTGGTTTCGGTGGTGTTTATTGTGGTTCTTCCTCTTCACTTGGTTTCGGTGGTGTTTTTTTGGGGGTTTTTTTTGTTTCTTTTGTTGTGGTTGTTGTGTTTGTTGTTGTGGTTGTTGTGTTTGTTGTTGTTCTTGTTGTTCTCGTTGATATTGTTGTTGTTTTATTATTTGTTGTTGTTGTTCTGGCGGTAATTGTATGAAGGCAATATAATTATCTATTGCATGAATATATTCAATATATTTTGGATCACTATTTCTAGCCTGATCAGTTTTATGGTGTATACGAAATATCCATTTGTACCAATCATCACGACCTACAGATTTATCAGCATATTCAGTTTTTAAATACCGTTTTCGATCATTATAACTTATCACAGCAAGTTTAGCTAAATCTCCTGAATTTTCAATTTTTTCAATATAATCAATAGCACCTTCGATGAATTTGTCACTCAACGCAATTCGCTCCCTCGCTTCTTGTTCTTCTAGTTCTCCTGGTTCTTGTATACGACCCTTTATGTCACCTATTTCACCACGAACTTGTTCAATACCTTCAAGAATTTCCGGAACTGGCATCTCAGCAGCTATTTCGGCTGAAAGTTCACGTAAAATTTTTTTTGTCTTTTTTGTTCTTCTTGCTATTTTTTCAGTTCCTTCTGCTATTTTTCCAGTTACTTCAGCGGTTTTCTCCAACACAGGCTGAATACCTTTAGTGGTCTCAGTGATAGGTTTAAATAATTTTTTTGTATCCTCTTCAAATTCAACTTGAGATTCCTGACGCGATTGTAGTTGTTGCTTAACAGAATCACGAACGGGTAGATATTTTTAATTGCCTTTAGTCGCTCTCGAGCTAATTTAGCTGAGTGTGGTTCTCCAGTACTCATTATTGATAATATCTATACTGGCTGTTTAATTTATAGCAGCAGAGAGGGTGAATGACATACGCATGTGACCAGATTGTGAAAAAATCTGGTCAATTAAAGAAGTTTTCATTATTAAGACAAAAACTTCTTTTTTCAGGGAACCCTTAATTTTCAAAAATAAGGTCTCTACAAAGTTGTAGGGTTCACCCTCTCTGCTGCTGTAACTGACCAAAGATTTTACTTTTTGTGCGATTCTAAAGATGATGGTAAAGCAGATATGATTGGTTGTGACAATCCAAAATGCAAAATACAATGGTTCCATCTGAAATGTATAAAAATGAAACGTGTGCCAAAAGGACAGTGGTTTTGCAAGGAGTGTAAAAAATACAGTTTGATTCTGAATGTTTGTAGTTCTTCAGAACATACTGCATGAAAAGTACAAATTGTAGGTAACATCATTTATTGCATGTACAACATATATTGTCAGACATTAAATTTGACATATGTGGTTATCAATAAACTTTTGAACAATGACTATCTTCACACATTTATTGCTGCCAGTGCTTTCTTACTATATATCTAAATATATTTCATCTAAACCTATTAACCACCACAGTTCTTTTCAAAGTCACTTAAAAAAGAAATACTTTGATAATGTTGCTACCACAAGATGGAAATTTTTGTCAATAGAACATACTGGGTTATTACATATTAGTAACAGCTGAGTCACTCGTCTTCATTGTATATAATGCCATCATCAAGACTGGTTAAACTGGCGCATAAACGAATCAGTGTATCAATGCAAGCTTGATTTTCGTTACTGGCTTCATCATTTAGTGATTTTATCATACTTATTGGTAGAACTCCTTGTAGAACTTTGTATCGGTTCTTCATGAGACCTATAATTCGTTCAACATGTATTCGTACACTATTTGTATTCATGACTTCTCTACCTCCCTAGCAGACAACTGTTTCTTGCCTTTTGTAAATGCAGGTATGATCAGTTCTGCTGAACACACACTTGCAAAGTCATCCTGTAATGTGAATCCCCTATCTGCAAGAATCTGGTCACCTGGAAGATGTAAATTTGGACAAAGAAACCCTGATGATCTTACAATCTGTTTCAGAAATTCGGCCTCCCCAAACTGCAAATAAAAATGTCACTGATCCCAGTGGACTGCAGACAATAAATATTTTGACTGCTGTGCTTTTGATAATTGGAATAACACTTGGCTCGTGCATCAAACTTTTTGGGTCTTTCAATAAATATTTCAAAGCAGTCAATTATGCATGTAAGTCTAGGAAATTTGTTACGGAAGACACTTGGCAACGTTTTACTTAACAGTTTCCCTGTCTGGCCAACGAATAAGAAAGTCTAACTTTGCACTTAAAATATTTATCAATCTCCAAAACATGTCATGCAAAGTTGATATTGGAATTCCACACTGATCTGCAAGATATTCAAACGGCATATCAAGTCGTAATTTGACACGTGTTGATAAATGTTTGCATAAAACTGAACAATGATAAAAATATATCCCACTTGATTCCAGTATAAAATATGGATTTGTTATTATTTTCAATCAGTTTTGATGAAAGCTTAACTGTTTCAATTTGGTTCGTAAATCTTGCACCTGTTGTTCTGTCTCGCTTTGCTCTCAAACTGCACATTTCAGTATAAGTTTTTTTCTTGTTCAGATGGTGTTAGTGGTTGTTGCATCACTGTTCATGGCAGCAATTGTGTGCAGATCTTGTTAATGTTTGATGATGAATCTGGAGAGCCCCAGGGTGATATTTTTTTATTTTTCTGAGGTGTTTGCTGTGTGGGTGTTGGTGACCCTGGTACAGCAGTGTTCAGCTCCTCAGGAGACTCCTTCACCTTCTTGCTTGATGTTGCAATCGATTCAAACTGAATTTTCCGTTTCACTTTATTCTCATAGCGTACCATCTTTTGTTGTACATATTTTCTATATTTTGTGGCAAACTCAAACACTGAGGGTACGTAATCAGGGTGATTTGGATCTTCATGTGGATTTTTCCTGTAAAGAGCAAATAATTCATGAAATTTCACAATATTTCTAAAATATTATGTTGACTATTTTTCAGATTGACATGAAGCGTACAAGACTAAATAAATTCAGTATGAGGAGTAACTTGTCTAAATACTTGTGTACTTGAATTATAATGGTGCATGGGGTCTAGATTACTTTTCTTGTGAATAAAGCTTAGTCATCAGTTGCAGAGTGCAGGAGTTATGATTCATATATGAATAAATCTGTCAGTTTCTTGCAAATATGACACGAGATAACATATATTAATAGTCACATTCTTGAAAAATAGCCACATTCTTGAAAAATTCACTGTCAGAGAAAACAGAAAAATATATATATTTAACTAAAAATTACAGTGTTATATGTAGGCATACTTTGTAGCAAGCAAGAAAGGTTTGACAGTATTTGTTTTGTGTTTATGGGTGGGCATGTGCGTGTCAATAACATAAAGGAAAATAAAATATTAAAATCTCTTACAGTAATTTAACAATGTAAAAATTGCACAATTTATGCCAATTAAGGGAAATACTATAATTATTATAAGTAGCAAAATAGTATCAGTAATGCTGATGTGTGGCTTAATGATTTTTGTTTTCCTTTGATCAGGGCTAGATCAGGTCCAACGTTGAGGGGTGGGGTGGTGGTTTCCAAATTGCAAAAGGGCAACAAAGCAAAAGTTGTGTCTGTTCCCTCAAAGTGTGCATAATACCCAATAAACATGCCCAAGAATAAAACGGTGGCCAAATTTCAAGTGACGTGTGTGTGTGTGTGTGTGTGTGTGTGTGTGTGTGTGTGTGTGTGTGTGTGTGTGTAGACTTTAAAATAAAAACATAGATGCTTATACTATATTAAATTAATTATTGTAAAAGTAAAAACTTACCAGTGATGAAATGATCACCGCAAATGACTGAGTGGTTCCCATGGCTTTCCGTCTGGCTTGTTTCTTTTCAGTGCTGACAACCACATTTTCTGTCTTTCCACGTGTTTTGGAAACGTTAAGAATGACAATTTTTTTCCCATCATATTGTGATTCTTGCAACCCACAGCAACACAAGTTTTAGGAATTTTGCACACTGATCTTAATGTAACAATATTAATAACCTGACCGCTAGTGTAACTGCCTTCGAATAATGGTTGAGAGGTTAATGTTTCACTGACAGAGGCGGAAGTTGGCATATCTACGCAAGAGAGAGCACTCTTCTTGTTAATTACCCGGATGGTCGGATCTATGAATACTATTGCGTCTTTTCGGGTTCTTTTTCGTGGGACAGTCCCTACTAACGTGACCCATTCCATGACAAGTACAACACTAACTGATTTGCTCTGGCAATCTGCTCAATAGGTAACATTCCTATCCATCTTCTGCATATTCCCAATGACCATATTTATCTGTCTTGTATTTTTGGTCGACAGTTTCGTTACTGTGTCCACAGATTCTTGGAGAGCTATAACTGCTCTTGATAGGTTATTAATATTCGAACGCATGACACTCTTACTTTCTTATTACCTGGCTCGCCATTACTTTGGGGCAGGTCATGTTTGGACCTAAGCTCTGATGGGGATCTCCTTATTTACAGGTTTCTGTAAATCTGGCGAAGTCACTTCAAAGGCCTCATAATCATTGGCACTGGCCATTGCATCATCTTGAGTTTTAGGATGCCCAAACTGAACATGCTAATTTCCTGACTCCGTAGCCCACATATATATTGACCTATCAATATTATCTTCCCTAGCTGAAACGGGAATCTTTGGAAATGCGTGACAGGCTAGTCACCTCAAAAGCAGAACCATAGTATGCAGCAGACTCCGATTTGTCGTCATCTGTTTCTAAACTATCTAAAAGCAGTTTTACTTTTCTATTGGCCTTTCTATTGGACTGAATCTTTGTTCTAAATCAGCTTTAAGAAAGTCATAGCCCTCTATTTTAGTTCGGTCTAAATCACCTATTAACCGTTGTGCTACCCCTCTTAAACTCATCGCAAGTTATTGAGCCCTTTCACTTTTATTCCAATTATTCCAATAAGCAACTTGCTCAAAATGTACAATATGGCATTCCACGTTTTTGCCATCGAATTTGTCAGGTTCTTTTTCTTTCCGAAATCGTTCAGTACCCTCCAAGTATTTATTTTCCCCAAATTCATTCATTTTGCTTGAATCTTTGTGACTGAAGTCATCGCCAGAACGGTCATACACATTACAATTAGAATTGTGTATTGCCGAGTTGACGTTTGTTAACGCCCACTTGACCTTGAACTGAGCACACTTACATGCGACTCAGGATTCCTCTGCATCTGACGTCATGTGACCGCTTTCTGCCGCCAAAGAGCAATTAGAAGATGAATGCGCGGACTCATTTGTGCAACAACCATTTAAACAACGGGAAACATTGCACATTTCAGGCAGCATCGCTAGTTGTGGAGTGATTCCTAGCGTACAAATTGTTTCTGTTGCTATGAAGGAAATTTTTCTGCATTTGCGAATGGAAGCGACGTTTCAATACTGGACCAAGAAGCAGTGTTACCGCATAGCGGATTGTGTACATTCTGCCTTTTAGCGAATTTGACCACAAAAGAACTGTTTATTTTCATCGAGTGGTCCTGATGGTACAGTTAATCACTTTTAGTGTTTTCATGTATGCATTTGTGTGCAACTGAATTTTAAATCGAAGATCCACCGATCTGTGTGCCTACACATTCATCACAGTTAGTGTGTACATGTTGCAATGGATTCAGGTGTATTACTGGCATGGATGCCATTCTTATCCTCAGTCGGCGAGTGCATTTCACATTTCCTATTGTTTAATTTACTATCTAGAACGCGCAAAGATATTTCATCATGAAGATATGCTGCCTTGCGAATGTTGGGTAGGTGATTCGACCTTGACATTGTGTGGCGGAGAATCGAAACGCAGCCTTGACCTCATACCGAATTGTTTGCTAGTAGGTGTGTCTAAAAACTTGGTACGTGCGGGTTTCTGGACACAATCGTCCACAATTTCCATACTTGTGTCATAAAATTCCTCATCAGGAGAATCAATCTCCGCTCTTTCAGACACAGATGGTCTGCTTTCAACCATAATTTGTGCGGGTTTGGGTGTAAATACATCAGCAATTCTACTACCCCATTATTCCAATAATCTCCAGGCAGACAACACGAGTAAATTTGATTGCTGCAAGACTTTGACAATAATAACAACAATAGTAATAAATTTCACTGAATATCCTGGTCATGTCACCAAAAATGTTAAGCAGTTGGGGTTGGGGGCAATTCTTTACAAAACCTAAATAGGGCTTCTTCGATTGTTAGACGTTAATAATTAGTTGACGTGATTGATGGAGGGGGGGGGGGGGAGGCAGATGCACAATATTAAAAATTACTCTGTGTTGATTTATTTCTCTCTCGAAAACAAGATTTTACAACAAACAAAAATAAAAACACATTAAGCAAAGGACATAGAACTTTATGGGAAGTACCACACATCATATATGTTTTTCAGTTTGGTTTTCTTGAAGACCAAATGGCTGGTTTTCCATGCTCCTACCCATCAGTACATAGAAAATCATGTAATATAACATGAAAATCTTAAAGTTCTCTTTCTCCTGTCTTTATTCTGGAATTTTCATACATTCCCATTTTCTCAATAATGATTCACATGTGTAATCCCAATGCATTATTGTTTGCAAGAAAATAATAAATCAACAAAACTTAATTTTGAACTTTTGAAATCTTAAAATGTTCAGGCAAACATAAAAGGTATAAATTTGTTAGGAAAAGATCTTCCAAATATTAATAAGTGAGTTTCTTATCTCACTTGAAAGTTTCTATCACTGCACAGTCTCCTTGGTAAACATTGAGGCTTTAGGAATGACTAATGGGACAGTGACCGAGTCTGACTTCTGACCGTTACTTTTAAGTTAACTCCACAATGAGCAATACTTAAGATATTTTCACCCTTCTGTCTTGCCTTTGATTTTATCCCAGTACTGTGCCACCTCAACATCCTCCCACTGTTTGTTATTCAATGGCTTCATAAACCTGTAGAGTGAAATAAGGAAAGAATTAAAGAAAACTGAGTTCAACACTATATATTAAGACTTTTCTGCATAGTTTTATTTCCATTAATCTAATAGTCAACATAACAAGAGTCCCAAGTGCAGGTAGTCCTGACATCACTCACATGGCTTATATAATTTAAATGCTGGCTGTTTTACTAATGAGACTTAGAAGTCTATGTAAACTATTCCACAACATAGTTTTATTTCCATTAATCTAATAGTCAACATAACAAGAGTCCCAAGTGCTGCTAGTCCTGACATCACTCACATGGCTTATATAATTTAAATGCTGGCTGTTTTACTAATGAGACTTACAAGTCTATGTAAACTATTCCACAAAATTTATGTCACGTAAATTTCACTATAGTTGGATAAAATAATGGTATCATTAACATTCCTAAAACTCACACCTAACTGAACTTATCCAGTCTGTTCCCAATTCGTATCTATATTAACTGACAAATCAAATCTTTGCAATTAGAGAATAATATGAGATTCAATAACAAAACATGCTGTAAATAGGAACCATCATTAATCCAATATTAGCAATAAAACTCTAGGCTATTCCAATTACTGAGATCCTTCTCAGAAAGGAAAATTGAGTCAAACCAAAAATAATTCTGGAAATTTCCACAAAATTATTGCTGACTGGTGATTCTATCTTTACGAATGTCAGTGAAAGAGGTCTTAATCCATCGATCAAATTCAAGTGATCACCTGGTGTGAGAAAAGGCTGTATGCAAGATACAGTTAGAGAAATTAACCTTTCTCAATATGACATCACCACCATCATCATCATCATTATCATCATCATCATCATCATCATCAGTGTTGGATGGAAAACTTTTTACAACAACTTTGATATTAAAATTAAATCTTTGCCACATTCTGAACATTTACATGGGGACAATCCAGCTGATACTATGTACATTTGCACATTTTCCAGAATACCCTAATAAATCAAGTAGGCAATGAATGGGAAAACAAAATGGTTACCATTGAACCCGGACCAATGTGTCATATTCAACAAATTGAAGAGTGAGGGAAGCATTATATTTGCTAGTGAACTCCTATACTGCTCCAGAAATACTGAGAAAATTTAATGCCATGACTATATGAAATATGGACACAAGGCAAAGCGCTGTAAAATGTTTCACCCTAACGACAGTTGCAAGGCCTATGGCTATGAAGATAGTGTCCTGTTTATGCAATTTAACTTCTCTGATATTCCAAGAAAATCCTTGGGAATTTTCTACTCTGTGATGATGCCCATGTTTCCTTTGGGATCTCAGTTAACATATGAAATAAACTCACAACTATGATGGATGTTTATAATATGGACGTTTATTAAGTGTTGTGAATTGGTTCGCAGTGACTCCATGCATGCTTCAAGAATTGTTAATATGTATCAGTGTAACTAACCTCCTCGTGTGGCCTTAGTAATGTTTACTTTAATGACATAAGATCTATGAATTGACTGCTCCAGTGGCCTAAGTGGTTAGACCGTCTGCCTCGGATGCAGGAGGTTGCGGGTTCAACCTCGGTCGAGTCATACCAAAGACTTATAAAAATAGTAATAGCAGCTGCCTCACTTGGCACTCAGCATAAAGAGGTTAGTGTTTAGGACTGATTGGCCTGGTGCCAGGATAATGTGACTGGGCGGGACACGATGCCCAGTGCTAGATATCACTTTAAGCTGCCGTACTATGAACTTCATAGTGATATGACTGGACAATTGTTAAAGCTACCTTAAAAATCCAAATCACATACATGCACAGATCTATGAATTAAAGGAAAAAGTCTATGCTCTGGGATATTCATAACTTAGAAAAACTTAATTTAATGTTATCACTGAAGGCTAATCATACATATTCTAGGTTTAACTGAGGTAAATGACACTCATGCAAATCACCATATTTGAATAGCCATGGCACATCGATTAGACATGACAGGAGGTTTAGGGGGTGGAGATGTTGCTATATATATGAGATGGATTATCAGGTGAACGGAGAAATTAGAATCAGACGAAATTGTAGCGTTATGTGAATCAATGTCAATCTGTCAGATACAAAGCCATTCTTAGCAAGCTTACATCATAATATTTATAACGGTATTCACATAAGCACATGACTGCTAGCTCATATGTTGGTAGGATTTGCATGCCATTTAACTTTTTGCTTATTCAACCCCTTTATTTGATTCAATACAAAAGATGTAATTAATGTGATGATACAAAACAGGTCTACTTTTAATTGGTTGCAGTAGTGCAACAAATACTTCCATAAATTGGAGAGAAAAAATCTGCACTAATTAGGTTCTCACAGAACACAGACATCACTATAAACAGCCACACTGCAGACATCGTAGAGATATGACTGAAATTTTTTAAAATCTACGTTAAAAATCCATGTCTCACACACATGCACACACTTTCCTTTCAGTGTCAAAATCAACATGGCCATTTAGCTATACAGAATCATGATTAGTGTTTGACTGATTGGCGGTCAGTATTGTGGAGTAACACTAAATGCATATTCTTGCATGACGAGTCAAATGTCAACTCACTTTTCCATGACTTCCTGTAATGTTGTCCTCTCCATATCTGACAATGGATTGGACAGTAAACTCATATTCTTCTTCAAATTCACCAGGCTATGAAATATATGAGGCAGATATCAGGGCAAAGCACCAATTGATTCTCCAGGCTATGAAATATATGAAGCAAATATCAGGGTAAAACACCAATATTCCATGCTATTAAATATAGGATGCAGATATCAGGAGAAAGCACCATTTGATTTTTCAGGCTATGAAATATACAGATATAGGATGCAAATATCAGGGTAAAACACCAATTGATTCTCCAGGCTTTGAAATATAGGCTGCAAATATCAAGGTAAAACACCAATTGATTCTCCAAGCAATGAAATATAGGATGTAAATATCATGATAAAGCACCAATGGCTCATCTTTGCCATAGTCTAGTAGTACAAGTAGAAGTAGCAGAAGCAGCAGCAGCTGTAGTAGTAGTAGTAGTAGTAGCAGTAAAAGTCAAATTAGTAGTAAGAGCAGTATTAGTGCTTACAACAGAAGTAGTAATAGTAGTAGTATTAATTGAATTGGGAATTTTGTAATATTAACATCAGAAGCAGCAACAAATAGTAGCAGTAGAAGCAGTAAGCGGTGGTAGCAAACTAGCAACAACATTGGTAGTAGTAGCAGTAGAAGTCAACAGATACAAGTAGTTGCAAGATAAGTTTCGTCTATCAATGGTCAACAATCTACTTTGTCCCACACTGACCCATGGCATTTGTAGCTGACTGACAGTTTCAAACAAGTGACCGCTTGTGAATAAATGAGTTACTGCCTAGAGTAAGCCAAATCAATGGATCAGTAAGTGAACTTTTTATACAGTGTTGGGTGTTCAATATAATGAATTCCATTATGTCGACATGCGTTGACTTGGAAGAACAACTTTTGAATGGGTTCAGGTTGGAGAAACGGACATGTGACATTTGTTGATGTCTGTTAAGGCCATGAGAGTTATTTACAACTGTTTACCTTGGTATACAGAACAAACAATCTGATTGGAACCTCCTTATATATATATATATATATATATATATATATATATATATATATATATATATATATATATATATATAACAATCAATCTGATTAGAACAGTTCCCCAGGCATAAAGAAGACACAGTCTGATTAGACTAGTTTTCTAGCCATTCAGAAAAAATCTGATCAGACCAGTTTCCAAGGCATACAGAAAAATCTGATCAGACCAGTTTCCAAGGCATACAGAAAAATCTGATTAGACCAGTTTCCAAGGCATACACAACAATATGATTAGACCCATTTCCAAGGCATACACAACAATCTGATTAGACCAGCTTCCAAAGCATACAGAACAATCTGATTAGACCAGCTTCCAAAGCGTATAAGAACAAACAATCTGATTAGACCAGTTTCCAAGGCATACAGAACAAACAATCTGATTAGATCAGTTTCCAAGGCATAGAACAACAAACAATCTGATTAGACCAGTTTCTTTTAGGTGTATACAATCCAACGGCTGAGTCATATATTGTATAGTACTTTGGCAAGCTACATATTCCAAGGGCTGACGAAGAATAAAGTGCATTGATGACCCTTGGCTAGCAAAGATGTAGCAGAAACAACTGACACCTGAACAAAATAACATCAGTGCATCATCCTCTATGCTTAAAACACTACAAAATAACACCCATGTATCATCCTGTATGATTAAAACACTCCAATATCACATCCATGTATCATTCTGTATGATTAAAACACCACAATAACATCCATGTATCATCCTGTATGATTAAAACAACAAAATAACATCCATGTATCATCCTGTATGATTAAAACACCACAAAATAACACCCATGTATCATCCTGTATGATTAAAACACTCCAATATCACATCCATGTATCATTCTGTATGATTTAAACACCACAATAACAATAACATCTATGTATCATCCTGTATGATTAAAACACTACAATATCACATCCATGTATCATCCTGTATAATTAAAACACTACAATATAACATACAAGTATCGTCCTGTATGATTAAAACACTACAATATAACATACAAGTATCATCCTGTATGATTAAAACACTACAATATAATATCCAAGTATCATCCTGTATGATTAAAACACTACAATATAACGTACAAGTATCATCCTGTATGATTAAAACACTACAATATAACACACAAGTATCATCCTGTATGATTAAAACACTACAATATAACATACAAGTATCATTCTATATGATTAAAACACTACAGTATAATATATATGTATCGTCCTGTATGATTAAAACACTACAATATAACATACAAATATCGTACTGTATGATTAAAACACTACAATATAACATTCAAGTATCATACTCTATGATTAAAACACCACAATATAACATACAAGTATCGTCCTGTATGATTAAAACACTACAATATAACATACAAGTATCGTCCTGTATGATTAAAACACTACCATGTAACATACAAGTATCATCCTGTACGATTAAAACACTACATAATTATCTCCTAAATTAAAAACTGTACAACGATACGAACAAGAGTACCATGCACAGTACATTATTTACCTGTCATCTCTAGTAGACCTCAATGTAGATAACTAAAATTTTGTGCAGAAACTATTTTTCTTTCTTTAAGTTATTGATTTTTGACCTTTTGATCTAAAACTGATATGATTCTTCATTGCTTTATGTGCAATCCATCCACAAAGTTTCATTCAGATCACTTGGAACTAATGTTACTGATTACTGAGTCACAATTAATGTTACTGATTACTGGGTCAAAACTAATGTTACTGATTACTGAGTCACAACTAATGTTACTGATTACTGAGTCACAAATCAAAAGGCTTCTTCCCAACTCAAAAAGAAAGCAGTCCACACAGTTTTGTTGATGTATTGTGATGCAGAAACCTATTTTTTTTATTTTAGTCACTGTGACTTTAACCTTTAATCTTTTGACTACAAATTCAAAAGGCTTTTTCCCTCCCACACATACAAGCCATCCACAAAGTCTAGGTAGCAAAGATGATGGACAGCACAAGTTATTCTGTGAAAAACTTCATTAGTCATTGTGACCTAGACCATTGATCACTGACCACAAAATTGATAGAGCTCTTCCTTACACTATGTGCAAATGCTCCACACCAAGTTTTTAGTAACTGAGGATGATGGAGAATTTGTTATTGTGCAGAAGCCATCCATCTCGCTCCAATGGTTGACCTATACCTTTGACCTTTTGATCCAAAATTCAATAGGGTTCTTCTTTACCCCATGTGCAAAAGCTATATACCAAGTTTAGTAACTGAAGATGGTGGAGAATTTGAGTTATTGTGTAGAAGCTCTCCAATTGGTGACCATTGACCTTTTGATCCAAAAATTGATAGGGTTATTCTTTCCTCCAAGTGTTACCTATGTACAAAGTTTGGTTATAGTAGATGGTGGTTAATATTGTGTGAAAACCATTTTTCCTTTTCCAGTCACAAGTAAAATTGATCTTTGAGCTTTAGATTAAAATAATCAGTAAGGTTCTTCCTCATCCCTAGTGCCAGCCATCCACAATGTTCAGTAACAGTAGATGGCAGTCAACTGATTTGTTGTAACCAAATTACTTCCAGACAAATGGCCATCATAACATAATATGTTCTGCCTTATGGTTGGCATATTAAACAGATGTAAAAATTATTTAATGCTGATTATTACTAATGTTTATTATTATTGCCACATTCCATAAAACAATTTGGATTCTGTGAGTCACTGTCTCCGTAGTGAACTATTACCGGTATATTTCCTACATATGATGTCCAAAATCTTTGGCATAAATATTCTTATCAAATTGATGACAGGCAAACATTGCCACCAGAAACCTGAATCACTGTCCTACTGGCTACTAATGCAGGAAAAACAACAATGTCAGTTCTATCTCCATATAAGCAATGACAATAATGAGACCTACCTGGCAGTACTGAATATTGTTGTATGAACCCCTGGTAAATTCAGAGCAAAGTCCATGGCAATACGGGAAATATCTACATCCTTCTCCTGCACAAAATAGAGATAATGGAAATTTTCTTTCTTTCATAAAATCATATAGAAAGCTTGAAGTTTTCTTCTGTACTCAAATGCACCATGCTGGTTATCGTAAATATTTTTTTCTTTTCATAGCTACTTATATTTCGGATGGATCTGATGATCTCTACCAAAGAGGAATCTAAAGACCTAATGCAGAGTGTAACTGTCATAAATGCCATTTTCCTGCCAAGTTTTGTTTCATCCAACTTAATTTATAATGGCCGAACCATTTGCCTCTATTTTCCCTCATCCATGTTTAACAGACAAGTCTGAGTGAGTCATATATGTGGCATTTGTCCATTATAAATGTAATATAAAAACAAATCAACATTCTTCTGACTTTGCCTTTGAGGATAAAAATGGATTGGATTATTTTAATATTTTTTATTTATTTATTTGTTTAGTGTTTTGCTTTTGAGCAGACACTTTAGATTTATGAAATGACTATAAAATGGACCAAGTCCAAAAATCTATGGTAAATCAAGTAGGATGACTGGTTTTCTACCTCACAATATTGTGCTGCCTCTCTACAGGCCTGTTTGACATCAGAGGGGGCAGGGTGCCAGGCTGCTGAACCACGGGGTGATAAAAGTCCCATTCCATGAGGTGATGCATTGATAATTCCCACTCCTTTCTCCTGGCATTATAAAAAAAGGTACAGAAAGTGAAAAATTCATGATCAGAAATTGCCTATTACTATAAATTTTATACAGTGTCATCTGGAATTTTTAAATACATTTTCACAACAATTTCAGTACATCTGACAAAGATATTGTGAGAGAAAAGATAGAATATTTATGAAATAAAAGTGATTCAGTGAGCTGGAAATTATATCTTTGAATAAGTAGCAGTGATTTCTATTAGTTATTGGAGGTGTGTACTGTTATAGATTATCCTTTTGGTGTTAAAAATATATCTTTTTAAGGTAATTTGTGACCATGAACACTGGATATTTAAATCCATTTGCACTTTGATTACATATACTAAAAATATTACAACCAAGACTGGCATCATCAACTTTATCACCGATTTACAGAATACTGTCATATGACACAGATAGAATTCATTCTCTACTCTTTATAGAGCTCTCAAATAAGCCAACTGTCGTTTGATCTTGGCAAGTTGAGCAACTCAGTTTTAATCCAGATACTGCTTTTGAAGTGTGAACAACTCTTTCCAAACCTAATTTATATTGTGTATTGTCATGGTGCATAAAACAAACTAAGATCAGTAAATATTTTAAGTCATGGTGATTTAACTTACATGATGGATTAATGTGAGCAGGAGGCAGTAATCTTGTTGTTGTTGTTGTGGGGCTTAACGCCATTTTTCAGCACACGATAGGTTATACATGGCGGCCAGTATTAATGGTGGAGGAAGAAACCGGGAAATCCGCGGAAAGAACCACCGACCCACGAGAAGCTACTGGCAAGCTTTCTCACATATCCACATTCGTCGAATCTTAGACTCGAACCAACGCAGACAGAGGTGAGATGGCAGTGATCCGTAACGGAGAGCGCTTTAGACCACTCGGCCACTCGGGGCCCCCAGTAATCTTGTGTGAAACAAATTTGGAAGAGAACATACATGCATATTGTATGATTTTGTTGAATAGTGAACATAAAACCATCTCGATAATGTAACAATATTGGATGCATGGTATATTTTTTATTAAAATAAAACGTTTTGAAAGGTGAACTATTGTACAAAGGTCACCTGTATACAAAGTCCAGTTTAGCCTTTTTCCACGGGGGATTGCTATTGACGGGTTTAGCTGAACTGACATATAAACCTTTCCGTTATCATGAGCAAATAATTATGAATTATTATAATTATAAAAACTGTTTGCTAATAAGCACAAAGAAAATACAAATGTTCCATGTCAATTGTTGAGACATACAATTCTTGGTTACAGTTCAAAATGAAAATATAAACAACAATCAATTTATTCCGTAACCCTTGGTCAATAAAATACTGACAGAAAAGTTTGTTCATATTTTTTTTAAGATACTTGCCTGGAAATAAGGAATGTAGTCAAGCAAAGAACTATCGTTAAGAGCTCCTCTACAGTAAGTCAGCACTATGTCTATTTGGACTCGACTCCGATCTATAACAGTTCTAGAATAAATAGATTGAATAGATGCTAAACATTTGAATCATTTTTTGGACCAAAAACTGCAGTCTTTACTATACAAAATTTATGCAATTATGCTCCTGAGAAAATTTGCCAATTACATTCTTGTTTTATGTTTTTGATACAAACTCATTAAAAACATTTAACAAAACTTAATATCCAATCAGTATGTACAGTTTTGAATGCTTTGAATAAACAAATCCAATTCATGACAATGTTTTCAAGTGATAATACAAGACAGCTTGAACAAGACAGCAAAAAATTAACAAGACACTAACTGTAAAGTACTGAAATCAAATGGTCCGTCTCATGCTGTGCCAACTTTTTGGCAAAAGAATGACTCAAACCTATAAGAGGGGGTGGCCTCTGATACACTACCATGATGCAGATTACAGTGGACTCATTGATGGGAGACAACTGTTGGTTGAGATGGACTTTGAGAGAGAGAGAGACTGGATTCATGACTGGATTTAAAAATGCAGACTAAACTTAAATGTCTATTATGCATAAATTAAAGTTATGTTTTCAGTTATTAATTGTCCTATATCTAACAAAATAAGTCAAAAAAGAAAAATAAATGTAACAGAAAATGTAACCTGAAATTTTCCAGAGTGTACCCTGTGATACCAATAAATCTGGCCTTTCCACTGTCCTTGACTTTCTGCAGGGCTGGTAATGTCTCATTAATGATGATATCCAGGGAGGGAGCAAACTCCATATCAGTAACCTGTGATGTACATTTCAGTTTTAAAACAACCACTATGCCTAAAATTGTTATGATTTGTATTTTTTTGCCATTTAATTTTAAATGATACAATTTGAACACATTTATGATCATGCTTACAAGATTCCAGAATAATAATATAGTGATGATATCACAAGGTCTTACATGTATGATAATTGCATATAACATTTTGTGTAATTTGGCCATTTAGCAAGTATAATCAATTATATTTGGTCCAAAAAGCACTGCTCTGCACTCCATTTGGATGCCAGAGACATTACTCCTACTGCATATGCTCACTTATAAATCCAACTGCACACTGCAGAGACAGATCTGCCACTGCCTAAAGCACTGGTAGATCTGGGTCTATGCAGCTTGTTAGGAGTAATCAGTCAAACAAACTGACCAAGATCTGCTGTCACATTATGCATTTGTAGTTTTTTTGCAGTTGGACTTACTTATAAGAAAGTATATATGGTATGCCTTGTTATGACTTTCTATCAAAATATATGTAATATTAAAAAATACAATATGGATTTAGGAAATGCTACAACAATGACAGCATGTCATACATAATGTCTTAAGCAAAATTTCTAAACACATAAATGCCTTGCAATAAATTAACGGGTACCTATTTTAAGATAAGTGGTATGACCTACTTGCCATATGTGTTTGGTAATTGTCCTTCTAAATAAAAACAAATACTAGTTTTGACAACTGAATGAGTGTGTGCATGTGTGTGTGATTTGGATTTTTAACGTAGCTTTAACAATTTTTCAGTCATATTGCTGTCTACAGTGTGGCAGTTCATAGTGATCTCTCACCCATGCGACAGGAATCTAGCTGTTTTCCTAACCTTACTTTTCTTATCTCAGTCTGGTTGTCTCAGTCAAGGTGTCCCCGCCCTTGGAACTCCTTTTTAAAAAAAGAAACCTTTGTTGTCTTCTGCTATGTCTGACGTAGTTGTTCGAAATCAAACAACAACAACAAACAAATATATAACAAAACAACATATCAACTTAAGGTCTCTATTTTTGAGAACACAACAAAAAAATTTCGAGAGAGACAGACACACACGCACACGATGTTGAGCTTTTTGGTATTATGCTAGTTCGTTGTACACAGCACAGTCAGTTTTATCCTATCTGCAGGCCTGACTCAGTACATTTTCAGGTCAGTGTCATTAAATGTAGCTAAAGCTACTAAGTTTTAAATACTTCTTGTGAAACAAATTATATACTGTTAGCTACATTTAATGATGCTGACCTGAAAATTGACTGTGCTACAGATAGGATCAAATTCTCAATGCTATGTGAAATGAACTATGATAGAAAACACTGATCTGTGCATATAACCTAAAGACCTATATGATTCATAGTCTTCCAATGCTCTTAACAACTATAGAAGACTTAGTAACAGCCAGAAATGTGTTATGTCAAACATGCTTTAATCTATTTTTGTTAAGCATATTCATTGCGCCCAAGTTGAATCAAAAATACACCTACAATATTTAATGACAAATAATGCACTTACCAGCCAGAAGGAATCATTTATCTGTCAACACATTAATCTATAAGCAAATTTCACTGTAGCTCTTGCCATATTTCCAAGACAGAAAAATAAATTTTCAAAGAATCCGTGAACTTGAAAGTTTAGCACATGGTTATCCACTAGGGTCCGTATTTGGAGGATCTTTTATACACGGGGGGTACTTTTACAATCAGTATTAATTACAACACAAGTATGTCACAAACAGTTGCACCTCCTCTAAAGAAAAGGAGAGTTATATATGATAGTGACACGGATCTCTACACGTGAATAACCCAAGCACGGACACTCATGCCATATGTATTTACACTACAACAGAGCTGTGGGCCGAGTATAGTTTCATTATGTACAATATAATTTTCTAAATTGGAACTAATGAAAATGAAGCATTTTCTTGTAATAAATATTAACTATTTATTGTTAATTTCATATAACATCCATATATTAAATGTGATAATACCTAAAAACTATGCAACGTTTGATGTTATTTTTTTTTTGGCTCACGTATAAAAACTATGTACTTCGGATGACACGTCACGCCACAGTCCTCATTAACATTTGTATTAATGCACCGCATGTAAACATTGGTGCATGAACTATATTGTACAAGGGAGGAGTTCCTTCTTACTTTGAAAGATAATATTGGGTGAGAAATATAATCTACATTGGGGTTTTTACCGAGACAAGGAAATCCCAGTAACGGGGTTACGTTATATGTCTCCCCACTCGGGCAAGCCTTGTGGGGAGACAAATAATGTAACCCCTTGACTGGGATTTCCTTGTCTCGGTCCAAACCCCAACATAGATTCTATATGTCTAGCACTGGGGCAGCATGCCGCTGACATAGCACGATGTCCCACCCAGTCACATTATCCTGACACTGGGCCGACCAGTCCTAACACTAACCTCTTTATGCTGAGCACCTAGTGAGGCAGCTGTTAGTACCATTTTTATAAGTCTTTGGTATGACTCAGCTGGTGTTCAAACCCACAACTTTTTGCATCCAAGGTGGATGCTCTAACCACTAGGCCACCTGAACGGAAGGGAACAAATGAATTAGTAAACAAGAGTCCCATATTATATAATATTTCACCTATGATGTTTGGAATGTGATGTCTCACTTGTTATTTAATGAATTTAATATCTCATTGTTACCCGTGGAATGTAATCTCTTGTGATCGATGGAATGTAATATCTCTTGTGATCCATGGAATGTATTATCTCTCTTGTGATATATGGAATGACGTATCTCACTTGTGACCCATGAAATGTAATATCTTACCTGATATCCACGGCATGTAACATCTCACCTGTGATCCATGGAAAGGAATATCTCACTTTTGATTCACAGAATGTAATATCTTACTTGTGATCAATGGAATGTAACATCTCACTTGTGACCCATTAAATGTAAATTTCCCACCTGATATCCACAGTATGTAATGTCTCACCTGTGATCCACAAAATGTAATGTCCCATCTGTGATCCAGAGAACTAATATATTGCCTGTGATCCACAGAATGCAATATATCAAATGTGATCCACAGAATGCAATGTCTCACCTGTGATCCACAGACTTAACACATCACCTGTGATCCACAGAATGTTGTTGTTGTTGTTGTTGTTGTTGTGGGGCTTAACGCCATTTTTCAGGCTATACATGGCGGCCAGTATTAATGGTGGAGGAAGAAACCGGGAAATCCCCGGAAAGAACCACCGACCCACGAGAAGCTACTGGCAAGCTTTCTCACATATCCACATTCGCCGAATCCTAGACTCGAACCCACGCAGACAGAGGTGAGATGGCAGTGATCCGTAACGGAGAGCGCTTTAGACCACTCGGCCACTCGGGGCCCCCGATCCACAGAATGTAACGCATTACCTCTGATCCACAGAATGTAACATATCACCTGTGTTCTACACAATAATACTTCCCTGCATCTGACTTACAGAAACCTTAAAACAGAATCGTAAAGATGACAATGACACTAGAAAAGTAGTTTCTATGTCTCACCAAGCTGATGCCAGTGTGAAACAAAATCAACTAATCTATTAATATTTTGTTATGTAATTCACACCTGTATTACATCCACATATTCCTGACCCATCCTTTTTAGACTCGTATCCACACTGCTGATGACACTCTCTGCTCGGAAGTCAAGAATCTGCTCTGTCTGAAGCATGTAGCGTCCCACCTTGGTTGCCAGGTAGTATGTCTCTCTAGGTAACTCTGGCAACACCTGAATTATTATTATTATTATTATTATTATTATTATTATTATTATTATTCTAAAGAAAAGAAAGGACAAGCAAAATGAAGAAGCAGAAGATAATGATAATTAGTTGATGTTCGTGGTCGAGATAGTAATAGTGTTCATAATGATGATAATGATGATCATGATGTTATGACAAAGGCAATTACTATGATGACAGTAAAATGATGACAGTAAAATGATGACCATATAATGACAAATCTCAATGCAAATACCCAAATGATAATCTACTAAATTCATCACAAGAATTCCACAAATGCTATATCTTGCCTATGAAGCCTTAACATGTCTAAATACCTTGCAAAATTGCTATATCCTTCCTGTGTTACAACTCTATAGTCATAAAATAACAGAAAAAAGTAAAAACTGGAAAGTTTTGTAAAATTAAACAGATAATTTATTACCCTAGAATACAAAAGTGAAAACTTAAAAACAACTTACAGTATTGTGAAATAAGTCCCAAACAGTCATAAAAGTTCTATCACAAGTCCAAATGTATGAAGTTCTAATTGAATTCCAGTGGTATTCCAAATAAGTTCCATTACTGGATGTGTTGATGTGTCCTGAATATAATAATGCGCCAGTAGCCGTGATTGTAGCAATGTGTTAAGAATCTGTTGATGTATCACAATAATATAATTCAAAAATGTTCTTGTCTTAATCCACTATAATTCCCAATTAATGTTCCAGTCCAAGAATATTGATGAGCAATTTGTATTTCCAGTGAATAATAATTTGAATAAATAATTTCAGCCAAGTGAAAATCTGAACCTAACAAGACTGATTCTGCTTCAAGATGTTAAGGCAAGAACGAGTAATTTTTCAAGTAACCAACATTATATCAAAACCAAAGACAATAACAGAACCAGAGCAAGGGTCAGAAGTTCATTTTGTGTACATTCCAAGTTGTCAACATGATAAAATCTATTTCTAAAATTTTAATAAAAAGCATGGCAAACATCAGGTGTGCCAGGTTATGTCCTGGACTCAGAATAAGACAAACATGTTTACTTCCATTGACAATGATCCTAATATTTATTCTATACTCAGATAAATATTAGCTATATATTATGTTGTTTACAAAATCAATGCCCCTAGTAAGGTACACCAGGAACTTGATTTTGGACTAAGGTCAGTTACAAAATACAATTATACATAACATAATCAAGGGGAAAAAGCCAACAATGCAAATTAAATATACGTAACACCAGCGAAGCTTAATCCAAATACTTTGCAAAGCTGCTAAAAGCAAGAAAAGTGGGTAAATGCTACCAACTTACTTTAGCCCATGGTGAGCAGTACGCTTCTAGATGAATACACCCATCAAGGTATCATGACTATATACACAAGAGTGTCACAGAAACTGAGCTTAATGCAAAAATGTAACAATCCTTGAAAAATGAAATGTAGGTCACTGACCTATTTTTGTCTTTCATAAGCAGGACTATAAAAATGCAAAAGGTGCTGACAAACAACTAAATGCAGACACTAGACATAATCACTAGAGTATAAAATGTAGGTACCTTTGACCTATTTCTGCACATGGTGAAAGTTTTATGACTGTACATACAAAAGTGTCAGAGAAAATGAACTAAGATAAACATAAGCCCATGTGGGTCTGATGTCAATCACCTAATTTACTGCCTAAATGCATTTTGCTGCAGAATCAAGTTAACCAGCAAGCTCAATCACTCAGCTGCAAAACCATTCATTAATCTGTACAGATATGTAAGTTTCCTAAAATGCTCAGCCAGTCAGATGCAAGAAATCCTCATATTTATGTATGGATGTCAATCACATTTGAACTTCTGTAACTAGTATAAGACGCTGATTAAGTGAAACTTGTATTCCAAGTCTAATCAAAACTGGAAAAGAAATAAGATCTATAGGGTAGTAACAAGAAATTCTAAATTGATCGATGCCAGATGCATCCTAAGCACACACATATGGCCAGGTGAACAAAAAACTTAATATTGATTTGTACACTGACCATGATCACAACATCAGAAACATGATCCCTATGTCTGACCTATGCTTCACGGGTTATATAAAAAGTAAACTTCATTTTCTGCATTGATATAATGTACAATAAAAACATTTCATAAGATACTTCGTTTTTGATTCCTGATAGATGCAATCTTAAAATCCTCTTTCCCATCAAATTTATAGGACAAACTTTTTGTCTTGGTCATAAATTGATGAAATAGCAAGATTCTGTCCACAACAAAACTATATCTACAGTATGGAAGTATTAACTGAAACTCATCTTACCAAATTGCTGGATTGCTTTTTTAGGCAGGGGAAATAACACATGTATTATTACGATGAAATCAGCTGGATTTATCTACCTTCCCTAGTAGAGTCTCTGCCTGGCCTGGTCCATACCATGGAGCCGTATCGATGTAATTGATACCATTCTTTAGTGCGTACTTAACTACCTCAATAGCATCTTCTTCATTAGTTGGGCGAAAAAAATTCCCCAAAGCTGTGGTACCTACAATAAAAGGAAAATTTTGTTTTAGAAAACTATACCAAACGATAATATTTTTGAAGCTTGTTTTAAATATAAAGGGAAACCTGACTCAGATGTACCCTCCAAGTAAAGGACACCTGTTCATAAAGTGAAAGACCATGAACCCTTTTAAGTTTACTTATGTTTTATGCCTATATATGGGACACCTGTCCATGAGACAAAATGTTTTAATCTCTAGAATGTCATTTAGAAACATTTCATAAGTTCTATGTATTTTTAAATTAAAAACAGCACTAAAATTGAAGTCGTTTATTAGGCAAATGTGCCATGATTAACTTTAACAGTCAATCCCTACAATTTTCCAAAGATCATATTCTCAAAATTTGTAATAATTTTAAACAGTACAAGAATTATCTGGACACCAATAAAGCTTTTGTTTTTAAAGTCAACAAAAAAAAAATATATCCAGTTGGAATGTAAGCTTAGGAATATTTTATCAACAGTAAAAACTGATAAACGAATAGCCAGCCTTAAGGTCGGGAAGCTGCCATGATTACCCTAATTATCATATTGATTAAATGAAGGCAATGTCAGTACGCATAAATAAAACAGCTGACACTCCGCAAATTGTCATAAAGTTGATCTTTTTTTAAAATTACATGAACTCATTAAGTTAACTAAGACTATTGTTTGTACCCACCAAAACTGAGAAAGGATGTTTCAAGGCCAGTTCTACCCAGGATGTTGTATTTCATCTTAGTAACTGCCTCACTGTCGTGCAAACCTTTCGTATACGTCTTGGGAAACTTCATTCTCCCAAAGGAACGAAAAGAATCTCAAGTTGTATTAAATGTGTTTTTCTTGTAATTTCTGGAATGTAAATTTTTAGCCAATAAACTGAAAGAAATGTGAACCGGGCGTTGTACAGAAGAAACGAACTCAACACCTTCGGGTCGTGGGGTTTATTTAGCGTCAACGATACAAGACAAAAGAAAAAAACAGGGGAAAAAAACAACAACAACGAAACAGAACAAATACTTAATCTACGAATCTAAAACAGAACAAGTACTATACACAACCCGCACGCAGGTATTTCAATATATAGCAACACGATAAAATAAAAACGACCACTTACCAGACACGAAGACCCTAAATAAACATCCAAACACCACAATTCTCGCGAATTGCATTCGTCATAATAGGCGTATACACAAGGAAAATCGTGTCGTTAGTTCAAAGACGATACGACAAGCGCCTAGAGCATTTATTAAGTGCATGGTGCTGGACGTTATCGTCCCCTTCTTGCGCCTCGTACACTGGTCGATCACTCACTCACTCACTCACTCACGCACTCGCTCATGACAAACACGCACCTGGGTCACATACTCCCTCACTAAGTGTAAATGTCTTCTGACATTTAAAAAATTTGTGCCTGCAGCCAAAAAAAAAAAAAAAAAAAAAAAATTACAGGAACAAATAGTCAATCAGTACTATATATCGTGTCTTCAAAAATAAATAAAAACATTAATACATGATAGTTGATCAAATATATCAGATTTGAAAACAACCAAAAAAATATCAAAGTTCATCCTCTTTAGCTTTAAAAAAAAAATGCAAACCATACAAGAGCGCTTTTCTATCATTAGTATTCCCTTTCTTTTTCTTCCGTAGTGGTTGTAGCGTGACTGACCTAGTAGGTCAGCCCCAGTGGAATTCGAACCCACCCGATTCTCCCCGGAAGACCACTACCCCAACATTTATGCATGATTCCGCAGTAATATTAGTTCATAACATGGAGAACAAGTAAACGGAACTACAAAGCTTAAGTTCAATTGCCTCTAAGAAAATTAAATATATAAAACCACTGAAATTTAAACTACATTTACTTAGATAATGATGTTAAATTTTCTCCTCATATTTATATTTTTTTTTAGATTGACAATAAATGGGATACATGTATTCAGAATCACTCCTACCTATTAAATAAAAACAAAGAGAACGCCCGAAAGACACGATAGATCTCAGCAACTCACACGTAGTAAATCGTCTGCTAATACACCAACTGGCCTAACTGATCGGGTGGTTTTCCGTCTCTTGTAGAACGCATTACCGGTTGCTGGCCAGCAGCCAGGAGGGTGAACACACCAAGTTTATTTGCGAAAATAAAGCTTCCTACGGAGGGTGAAAAATACAAGCGTTACTGAGACCTCTAACCGGGTTATTATTTTTGTGTGTCAAATTTATTTACCGGGGGTCGTCACCCTTTCTGCTGCAGTGTGTGGTAAAAAAAAAAACCACAGTAACGGTCAGGTGGCGTAATTAAATCATTATTATTGATATAATAATGAGCGATCCTACGCTAACCATGGAATCTCGTACAGCTAAACTAGCTCGACAGCGACTAGAGGCAATTAAGAAATATCATCCTGTCCGTGATTCTGTCGAACACCAACTACAAGCGCGTCAGGAGTCTCAGGTGAAATTTACAGAAGGTGCAGAACAGTTATTTAAACCAACTGTCGAACCAAACAAGAAAATCGTTGCAGCAACTGAGGCAGCACAAAAAGCTCTTGAAACATTGCCTGTTGATATTGCTGGCCGTCTTCGAGCAACTCGACCACCACCCCTGCAACCTCCTCAACCACAACCTGAAGTTCAACCATCGCCTCCGCCGAAAGTTAAAACTAATATTACAGATAAATTTACGCCGGAAGGTGTTGCCGCTATCAATAACCCAGATCAATTAATTGATATTGCCGCTATCAATAACCCAGATCAATTAATTGATATTGCAGCGTTTTGATATAGTAATAGAGATAGGTATGTAAAACCCAATGTATTAAAACTCTGAAATCTGCCGATTGGGTTAGGGATGTATATCGCGTCGCTACTGATACTCCCCAGATCAGATCTGAGGCAGATATTAATCAGTTTAATATTTTTAACCAGGCATATTGAACGAGTAAAACAAGAAAGGAGACGAGAAGAAGAAGAAATGAAGTCGCAACTTAAAAAAAAAGCTGAACAAAAGAGGAAATCAATCTTAACAAGTAAGAAAAAAGAAGACGAAACAACAAATAAGAACAAAGAAAAACGGTATGATACAGATTCTGCCCCCTGTGCCACTGGAAGTGGTATTGCCACTCAAGGAAGCGGGCTTGATAAACTTTGTCCCAATAACGTCCTTGCCGATGTTGATAGACTAGAAATTCAGACTCGTGGAAGACGAGCCGGTAATAATTCCCCAGAAATCATTAATGAAGCAGCTGCTATTTGTCCGAGATTATTTACAGGCGGTATCATGGATATTAATGTTTATCGGTCCCTCATTGATGAAATCGCTGATGATTACCGCAGAGATTGATGCAGTTACAAGAACATAATACGATCATACATAATGCTCAACGTAAACCTGTAATGGTCAGGATGATAAATTCGCGATTACCAACATATAAAGCGATCTATGGTGTTGGATTCGGTGATGTTGTCCAGGATCTATTCAGAAGGATAGCCCCAAAAGCAATACCGGTTGCAAAGCAACTGGGAATGAAAGCTATTGACAGTGTTCGTGATAAAGGTATTGGTGCTGTTGGTGATGTTGCTAGTAAAGCATTCTCAGCAATCAGGGATAGGCTAGCACGATTAATACGCAGACCACCAGCGGTCCGACCTCAACCAGTAAAATTGCCAATCACTTAAATTATGCCAGTAGGTGTGAGTAAAATAATAAATGAAGCTGCAAATAAAAAACTAGCAGAGTTGGCTGGTGTACCCATGTCAGGAAAAGAAAAAAAATATAACTGCTAGTCTGAAGGCAGGAAGTGGTCTTCGTGTTGGACGATAACAAATATAAATAATGTTTAAACGTGTATCTGATCCAACATTTGTCATGGATGCGCCAGTTCTCAAGGATGACTCGGTGCGCAATTATTAATATTATTCTTTTGACGCACGTATACCTAACGCACGAGGAAGAATCGAGCTGCAAGTTTAGGATACATATAGATATTTCCAGCCCGCTGAGGCATTCATTGAGATCGAAGGTAGACTTTTGAGAGCAGATGATACAGCGTACGGAATTGGTGATCAAGTTGGTTTTGTTAATAATGGCGTCAAGGTGTTATTTAACAATGCCGCGTATAGCGTCGACGGCAAAATATTGAATCATGCCTGGAAAACGACGATACTTGGCCTTGCAAGATACTCCGATGATTACTCGAGATCAGCTGGTCCATCAGTGATGTTTGCAAAGGATACTACTGATCAACCCGAAAGCAGCAACGTCAGACTGAATGCAGCTGGAACTGAATTTGCATTAATAAATGAAAATTTCAACTTGAGATTCGCATCACGTCGATCAATGTTAAACGGCGATGAAGAATTTTCATGTGTTATTCCACTATTACATATATTTGGATTCTGCAGACATTTAGAAAAGTTATATTTGGCGCTAAACACACCGTGGTACTTGTTAGAAAAGCCACCGACAATGATGCAATATAGCGTGCTGCTGCCGTTAATGCAGGTAAAGTAATACGAACAAAACTTTCGTTGTGGATGCCAACAATGACTCCATCTCTGACTGAAGAACAACGGTTGCTCTTTTTCATGGATTCAGGTGGTAAATCAACGTTGTCGTGGTTGACGATGACTATAGACGGTATTCAAAGTAATGTTGCTGGGTTATTCACATGGCAGATAGCATCACAACATGGGGTATCAGAACCACGACATATATTCATCGAGTTTCAGGAAAATGCCAGAGTAGATTCGCAGGAACGAAATCCAATGGTGTTTGACACTCTTGGGGTTAGTGAAGTTTCTTTGAGGATAATTGACATCAAGAACCTTCTGAAGATGTGTTGCTGAATTTTGATAATAATCATGTTGCACGTGCTTATCATCGGTTGATGACATTCATGGGGCGTGATCAGAATGTGGATTCTGGTTTGCAGATATCTCAACGGGATTTCACAACATTATACCTAATCTATTATTTCTCACTGGAACACTTGGATTTGTTCAGAGTCAGTCGATGACATACACTTCCGAGCTCGTGTAGCACGACTGCCCGCTGGTGGTTATAGAGCAATCGCTGTTATACTCTCAGTGAAAACAATGTTGCTTGAAGGTGTTGGTGGACGAATGAGAGTCATTGATGCCCCGTGGAAAACATGTAATCGATTGCACGATTAGTAATTAAATCACCTATGATATTATAATGTCATATCATCATGTTAATGTTACTCTGACGCCTGGTCAGATTAAAAAGCTACAATCAGCATTAAAAAAGAATTCTGGAATAAAAATATTGCTGAAATCAGCACAGATCGCAAGCGATCCTAAGGGTCTAAATAAACTATCCCTGACAGAACGTCAACTCAAACACTTCAATGACGCCAAACGATCAGTTACTGGTGTTAGACTTGATCTTTCTGCGGGTGCCATTAAAGACATTGCCAAGACGGGTGGTATATTTCCACTTCTTGCAGCTGTACCAGCGTTAATAGTCGCTACAGCCCCAGCTGTTGCAAAAGCAGCTGCACTTGATGATGTTGGAGCTGCCGTTGGGATGGCATTAAAGAAAGCATCAGGTCCCGGACTAACGACTTCCAAAAACGGGCGGGGTCTAAGACTGCCAGGAACCCCTCATTCATGGTACGGTCGAGCTGCGAGAGGCTCAGGTCGGAGACTGCCTGGGACACTTCGCTAAATACAAAGCGTTTCGAGCTTCCTATGTCAAATTTTGATTTATTTGATGCTGCTAAAAAATTAAACATCAAAAACTTCAGAGGTGTTTTCATGCGTGATT
This sequence comes from Megalonaias nervosa, assembly GCA_016617855.1. Taxonomy (NCBI): domain Eukaryota; kingdom Metazoa; phylum Mollusca; class Bivalvia; order Unionida; family Unionidae; genus Megalonaias; species Megalonaias nervosa. The sequence continues at coordinate 22,307 of JAECUM010018001.1, read as the reverse complement.
AATTACTAAAACAACCAAACCGTGTTGAAACCGATATCATTAATCTCGATGGAAGTTCTGGTCCAGGTACTCACTGAGTTGCATATGCGATTGGTCCACGTGGAGTTGTTTGTTTTGGTTCGTATGGGTTGGCGCAACCAAAAGAATTTTTAAAATATGTCGGCGGACTTCAAAGCACTCCGATCTCTGGTATTCAGCATTACCAACAAAGACAACTGATCCGCCAATATGTGGCCGTGAAGTACTCGCTGTGCTCGACTTTGTGTCAAGTTCCCTAACACCGCCTCATAAAGTCATGCACGAGAATACCACGTCATCCAGCCTTTTAAACAGGTCTTAGTGAATAGACAATGGTAGATATTTACGGAAGATCTGCTCTGAGTCTTACTCATGGCAAGCTCCAAGGTGACTTATCCAAATATGCAACGCTTGACAAGGTCAAGGATGACACAGACAAGGACACAGTCAAGGATTAGAGACGCTGCAGTCTCCGACATTTAGATCCCTGACTTAAATAATAATGTCGCAAGATCAATCACTACGATGGCTAGAATAAATTGTCGCTAATACAACACCACCAACAACCACGATGATATCAGCGAGCTCAACCAAGCCTGAGCTTGAAGTTAGCTTTCCAATGGCAATTCCAGCCAAGGAAATAGCTTTAGCACAATTGCGAGTATATTACAGCTGGCCAAATATTAGATCAAAGTCGTTCGGTGAGTTGCAGGCAAATAATTCATTAGTATTTGCGTATAAAAAGAAATATGAATGAACTCCCGATTGGCAAGTTGTAGGCATACGTATGGGCAATTATCAAATAGAACAGATCATTAGTGAATTCCAACGCAAAATCAAATCTATCACAGGAAAAGAATCCAAGATCGCTATTACGGTTCATGAACCAACGTTATCAGCCGCGTTAGAAATATCAACACCTGGCTACAGCGTAGATATATAAAAATCGTCGATCCGAACTGTGTTAGGATGGCCAGAAGTGCCACGGCATGCACCTTCAGTAACGCCGCAGCCTCAACGGTCCGATTACGTTTCAGACAAACGAATATTTTCTTCCCTTCCAGAGTATCGAAAAAATTAACCATGGAGGTATATGGATCGAATAAAAATAGTTCTGACGGGTCGCCATTCGATCCTGAAAAAGAATAATTTACTGCGAGTGATGGTACAAAGCTTCTGAAGCCATTTAGAACTTTCCATAATTATGATGATGATATAGACCGTGCGTTAACGAAAAATATATTAATTCTTTCGTCGATACTATTACGCCTGAACACACGCTTGTACGCAGAAAATTGCGTCAGTTGTTTCAAAGTTAGATACGAGAATATCCAAAAGACGATCTAAAACAGAAAATCATTGAAATGATACAGCATCTAAACCAGGTTGTATCCGACCTTAAAAATGTCATTTTTGTTATTATTGAAACAGTAATTGCTACTGGAGATGAATTTATAGATCTTTCAACTCCAAGGTCAACGACATTTAAGCAGCTGTTTCTCAGACACTACGCAATCACAGAAGCAGAATTATCAAAATTCATAATGCCATGATTTAACACCGACCAGTTGACAAAAACCGTCAGTTTTTCCATATTTTCATCTTTTCCAGCGATACTAGGATCATGGAGGAAAATATCCCCTCCTCCGATTATTCTCAAACATAATAATTATCCAGACGGCGGCGGTCGTCATATATCACTAGGTATTGTCAATATTGCATGAACGATTGCAGTTAATCTGGTGTGGGATGCGATCGATGTCAGCTATCATGTAGATCTTGAAAAATCCAGGCAGGCACTGCAAGGATATCTCTTATATTCATTCACTCCTGAAGTACCGCCTGGATTTTTAATTGTGTTAGTTCCTGTTAATCCAGTTTATCTGAGATGTCATAATCCGCTATTATCACGAATACATTTCAGACTTACTGATCAGCACGGACATCTTCTTGATTTAAGAGATGAATCTTTGGAGATAAGTTTGTATGTGCGTTCTTGAGATCGTAGAGCGTCGAGATCTTGACACAGTCAAGAGGAGTAAAAAAAAAAAAAAAAATCCGCCCATGTATATCTGAAATACTAAAGTTTCATTGGACCCATGAAACCTTACAACGATAATGAAGAAATAAATTATTTTGTGCGGTATTTTATAAAGTACCAACACACGAGAGTTTTTGTATACAACAAAGCGGTACTCGAAAATGCCGTAGTAACAATCTTGTCCCTTCCCCACACAGAAAAGTTTAGTGTTAATGTACTTATTGATGATTATGGCGATGCAAATCTTTTGTTAAAGCAGGAACAGTTAAATGAGTTGCAAAGAGAACATGCCATTACAGTTGTGTGCGACAGGGATCAAATTGTGAATTACGCACATATTTGCCTTAAACGGTCCAAGTTACTGGAAATACTTTGTGGGTTATCCGAAAATTAAAACTACCCAACCAAAAATAAAGATTTTCCGACCAAAAAGAAAATAAAAAATAAAAAACGCCACCGACATAGTCAAAACGCACGTTATTATTTGATTGTTTACATTCCGTTACAACTTTCATTTTCACAACTTTCATTTTCACAACTTTCACGTTCACAATTCGAATATTTACTATCCGATTGTTTACAATCGCATATAATGTTTTTCAACTGTCTTACACGTACACTCACAATCGTTTTTGTTTCATATTCTTGAGATACTTCTGATCTAATTTTCTCAATCGTCTGTGCGAGTGGAACAAATTGCAGGACGTTTGCATCATCAAATATATAAGTTAGCGATTGTTTCTTTGCCTGTTGGAGTATTTAATAAACCTGTATTCGGCTGCTAGTGTGTATCTTCCTTCAGATTTTCGTTCTTGTATTATTTCAAAATCATTCTTGATTTTTTTTTCAGGATCAAGTTGATCAGAAAGCTCTCTATCATCGTCATGTAATTTTTTAATCGCAGCAATAATATCATTAATATCTTCCTGATTCATTATATAATAACTATCTGTTTAAATTTTAAAAAATAGACAGCAAGAGCGGTGTATGGCTATTTCCTCACTTACAGTGCTACCGTTCTCATATATTTACCGCTGCTACTGCTTCGTGAATTTGGGTATATTGTACCGTTTTGTGTCTTTTTTTTGTCATTGTGGTACTTCTTGATTATTGTACCCCTTGTCTTTAGACAAGGATTTTATCCCTGACATACTCAGGGAACGCTCACTTACAGTGCTATCGTTCTCATATATTTACCGGTGCTACTGCTTCATGGTCATCATCCTTGTGTTACACCAGAACTCTCACTTACAGTGCTATCGTTCTCGTATATTTACATTTACTGTTGCTACTGCTTCATGAGTTAACAGCCACTGTCTGATTTACTCTTGTTGTCTATTTTTACAATGAGGTTTGGGGGGCTCCTGTTCTCCACCTCATGGACATGCCAAGTAATTTTTACGTCAATACATTTTTTATACTGATAACTTTAATTGTTTGTGTACACCTCCCTCAAAATCAAACCCCGGGAGAATGCAAAATCAGCACCAGCCACGTTGTTCAAAATGGTGGGGGTCTACACAAATTTTGTTTTGAGTTTTCATTATATTTTTTTTATTTAGGGCTTGGAACCACAATTATTAAATGCTTTTTTTGCAACCGTCCACAAATTTGTCAGTCACAGGATTGTAACACTAATTTCCACACGTTGAGAATGAAAATCAGCAGCCTTAAGCGCTAGCCCATGGAGCCTTCTCTAGTATCATATGTTTAAAAAATTATTATGAAGTCACCGATACCTGGAAATCTAAAAATAGCTCACCTGGATTACAACAGGAGGCGTGGCCTATTTTATTTTTATTTCTCTCTTTTCCCTGACTATTGTCCCCTGACATGGTCAGGGGCAAAGTCAGGAGGACAAGGAACCTGACAAAGTCAGGAGGACAAGGAAGAAACACAGAAAAACCAACAAAAAAATTATTTCCTCCACAAGTGGCACCGTCATAAAATATTAACTCTGCCTTGTAACGTGGATACAAGCGAGGCTACTGTTTAATCCACAAGTGGAGAAAGCTTTACTTGACAGAGTTATTTCCCTTCACTAATTATCGCTCAGGAGGGGTTCTATGTCTTACTCAATTGTAAAACTCAGAAATGAAATACTTAAATATTTTTTGTTTGTATTTCTTTGAAAATGTTGAGTTGATTATATTATATGCGACACGTTGTACCGAAGCTGGGAAAAAGATTCATAAATAAATTTGTGACAGAGATAATCTTTTTCCCCAACACTGAACATGAGATAACCAGCATTAGTGACAAAACCGACTGGTTTTTGTAGTCGACAGTTCCTAATCACACCAGCACGTGATACCTCATAATTCTTGATGATGGGATGCGTTACGTATTCATCGGCGTTATTTCCTTGCTCCATTTATATAGTATATATTATTTGTCTAAATTATTATTTTATTACTAGAAAAAATATGTAGGATGCTGCTAGCGTGAAAATCTAGCGAGATAGTCTCTATCGTTTTTTAATAGGAGATTCATTACCATCAATTTTTTATCAATCTACACACAACTGCGTTCCCCGCCCCCCCCCCCACTCCCTTGTTACATTTCTAACACGGCTTTGGTCCTAGACTCTCCCGTCGCATACTCTGTAGATGGTATCCACAGAAATCCGTTACCCAAGACTTATTACAAGGAGTTGTAGATCCAATCATCAGCCACTTGCAACTATTCTTTGCTTGAATTGTTGTATATTATAAATTAAAATATATATTTACCTTAATTATGTAATGGAGGAATTTACAAGATTATCTGCGATCAAACCCTCTCAAGATAGATTTGATCTTGACAGAATAACCCCTGACTTGGAAAGGCGAGCTGTGGTTGATGTTGATTTGACGAATAAGACTTCAATCAATTGTATCTGTGAAGTCATGAGAGAGTTTCCCAACGATGGTGCGGTTCATGAGGTCAACATTCAGAATTAGGCAAGATGATAACCCCCAGATTTATGTTACAATGAATGACCAGCGAGGAAGGACAATCATTAATTATCTTGACGTTCCACGAACTCACGAACAAAGATACCTTTTTAGAATAAAATTTATCGTAGCTGTGGAGACCGCCGCGGTAGACGCCGTCGACGTAACCTGGAATATCCGTGACAAACGTGACCCAATTCGAAAATCACACCGCGCTCGAGATGTTGTAACGTTAAATAAAAATTCCAAACCATTAATACTGACTGGTATCGACAAACCATATTATTAACGAGCATATCCTGTGACAGCAGTTGTTTAAGCGATATATCCGTTGCATGATAAGCCTAGCGTTGATGATCTTCGACCAATGAAAATTTCGACCTTGAATTGTACTGCCGAAAGAGTTATAGAACATTTCACAAACGCGATACGTGGAAATGGTTTAACGGATCTAAGACGCAAAACAAGAAATGAATGGGCCGAGCGCCTTAAAGCAAATGGAACTAGGGTCAAAGACGTGCTGAGCTGGAAAAAATTAAAATTTCCAATAATGGTGAAGACACCGAGCGGCGAGATTTTGTACGAATCAAAATATAAATCAAGGGGAGCTTCCACAGAGATCGTTGATCATAACTCTCACGCGTGGAAGCCAGATGTAACATTATTTCTAAGAACTCGAACTGTTAAATTTTATGACGGTGATATGTTCAATTTTATCAGAAAAATCAGCAAGCGCGTCCCTGTGTCCGTGTGATTGTTTCAAAGTTCCGAGTATAGCGATTATGATCAGTTTGTACGGCCTAATGGAGATATTACTCTCACTGAATCTCTTCATGGCGAGATGATGAAGATTGTGTTAAAATACACAAACGATACTGATGTTACTGAGCGATTACTCAGTAATTACTTCACCGTTCCGTCAGTTGCTGCTCACTTTGCTCATAAGGAAAATTCATGGAGGCCAACACAGTTGGAATTTATTGAAGGTATACAACGCAGTTGTGTCGAATACGGACAAGGAGGATTGTGGAATACTAAACACAATTATAAGGATGTTATCTCAGTTGATATAGTTGCATGTTATCCTGGATGTTTTCGGAATAGGCGAGTGTTCTGAGTATTTTAAAAGATTTGGACATCCAACATACGAGATTACTCGAGTTGCGATAAATGGACCCTTGCCAGATATTGACTTAACTGGATTTGCATGTATTGAGTCATTCGAGTTTACATCGGAAAACCTTCATCCGATTGTCGCTGTTTGGTTTGGTCGTCATTTTAATAACGTGGTTGGACTCCAATAGTTTTATTACGATATAAGCTTGATGCAAAACTATTGATATCGTTAACTGTTAAAGAAGCAATAATATCGTATCGTCCACAAAAACAAGTCTGACTACCAAAACCCCCTGACAATGTCGGGGTTGACGAAGATGTCAATTACGATATCAGAGATTATGAAATTAAACTTGCAAAAGATCTTGGCAAAAAAAAAATTAGTTAGAAAATTGACACAAGGAAGATCATACGATCATAAACGACACTGTACAAGATTAATTATCGACGATGCTGAACTCGATTTCATAATTGCCAATACAACATAGAAAAATATATTTATAAGTCGAAATAATGTTAACTTATCGGACGGAGCCAAATTAGGAACAATTCTGAGCTACATTAATGGTAGCTCACTTAAGATCTTCAATGTTAGCGTATGTTTCGATAAAAATCTAATCCATGATAAACAGATTTACTGATACCGCGGTTAGAGTCGCCACAGATTCATTTTATATCAATACAAAAATGCAGGATTGCTAAATGAATTATTGATCGGCGTTGATGCATCGTGGGGTGAATGAAGAATAAAAAGGGAAAAAATGCTCAGTTATTCTGAACCGCTGATTATGGATCTGGGGAGATATAAAAATAGTCAAATGTCACAACCATCATCAGCACCATCGGTATAAGATCGTGTGGCCAGACATAAAACCGTTTATCTCAACGGATCTGGCGGTTGTGGTAAAACAACACGTGCGATTGAATTATTTCGGAATCCTGACATGATTGTACTAACTCCGACTCACCGGCTTGCCAGAGAGACGAAAGAAAGAGGTGTCAAATCTCATACTTATCGCAGTTTCTATTGATGGAAGGGAGATTCGTGGACACCTGAAAGAATGGGTGAAAAATATATTCCTAAGATCATTATCTGGGACGAAATATGCACGGTATCCGTTGACATACTAAAAATGTTTCCTGATTGGTTATTGACTCGGAATACTGCTGTTGTCATTGTCAACCACCACCTTTTTCGATTTATCTCCGCACGACTGGTTAATAGAACTCGTAGATTATTATAAGGAAATACCTGATGATCATAGAGCCATTGATGAGTCGCTGAAGGAATTTAGAAAGCTAATCAGACTGCAGCCAGATAAGATTCAATGTGAAATAATGCGTGAAATAATTCCAGAAACAACAAACGACGATTTTTGGAATTTGTGGAGACCTGCTGATTTGATAGTTGCAAGTCGGAAGATAGTTCGTGATTCACTTCCGCAACGATTATTTCTGTTACATAAAGAAAAATGTTCAGATCTACCTGTGCCATTATGTTATCTCCCAGCAGACACACGTGATAATGTGATGCTGACCTGTCTCGAGTGTAATTGACGTCAGGGTGCCAGTACGAATCATCCTTCACAAAAGTGAAGGCGGTGATAATTGTGTATCTTCAGGAAGTACTTGTAATTGTTCACGTACAAATCCACGTTGAGAAGCAGTTGAATCTAGTTTGTAGATTGCAGGTCTACCCGTGGATCTTACCATGCTGGAAATTTTATGTTATGTTGTTTTATCAGAGATGTTACTGCACCAAGGAATTCTTTGCCAGGATCATCCTGTAGCAACTGTGGCCATCGCAAGGGCCTTCGTCGATAAATGCGTTCAAACGCAGATGCAACTTCAGTTGCTGTCTTTGTTGATAGAGAATCTACTTCTTTATATCTACTTGCAACGTCAGCTATAGTCAACGCTTATTTGTATGTGCGTGATCCGCTAGCGGATGTATGTGCATGATCCGATAGTGGATCGATGACGTCTGCCAGTTTTAATAGTATCATGTGGTTAAAACAAATTATCTGCCTGATCAACTTCATTGGGAGTTTTGACATCAAAATGTGCGTACTGAATTTTTTTAGGTTGTGGTAAATAAATTTGCCATATTGCCAGTAGTGCTAACCAATCTTCAAAACTTTCGACACCTGCTGCATCAGCAAGTTTACTAATCGCTGCTCTACCCCTCCAATATCCTCTTGGGCTATAATAAATCGATTCCATTATAATAGTCATCTATGATTAATTTCCAGCCCCTAGCACTAGTTTACCTTTCATCGCAGATCTCATCAAAAAATTAGCAAGCGATTCTCTGAGAGATATATTATTTTACAGACTTTAGAGTGTGAATCAACTTCACGTCTGCAATATGTCGTTGCTGTAAATCTGGATTTTATACGCAACATCATGGCACGCTTAATCAGTCGCATTTATTGGATACTCTCGAGGTCTTAGTTGATCTTTCTCGTCAAGTCGGATATCAAGTCGGGTTCCAGGACCACAATAATTATATCCAGGAAAATGCTTTTCGCCATGATACTTAGCCCATGGAGCTCGTGGTAATTTTCCAAGTGAAGCAGCAATATCTGTAAATTTGTATTTTTTGTACCACATTTCACACACTTGTCTGTAAATGCACGCTTTGTATTCCTCGTCGTTATTGTTTTTAATCCACTGGTGGGGGTGGATGCTCTGCATCGAACACAATATAAATTCATATAATTATTATATATTTCTACAAATGGATATCACTGATTTGTCAGCTACACGAAAGCAAGAGCCAATCAAGCATATCCAGCGCTATCAAATTCTATCAGAGCAATTATCATGGGTCCATCCGGGTATGGTAAAATGCAATTGTTCCTTAACCTGATAATGAGATGGCTCAAGTGGGATAAATTGTATTTCGTGGCACCATCTGCACATGATCAACAATGCTACGACGTGCTTAAAGATTTTAATAAAAAATGCAAAGTTGTTGGACGAGGATGGTAATGGTAATTTTGATTTTATCACCGACATCAACGATGCTCCATCTGTGGATAATCTAGATGGATGTATTAATAATCTCGTAGTGTACGATGACGTGAAGTTAGAGAAAAAGTCAAATCCAGCTCGACTATTCTCTCGAGGAAGGCATAAAAATACCGATATTATTTATGTTACCCAGCGATATGCACAGATGCCTAAAGTGATCAGAGATAATTGCAATCTTCTGGTTGTCTTCAATGGAGTTTATATTCATACACTAAGAAACATCCATCAGATTTGGTGTTCAGGAGACACGGATATGAATAAATTTATAAACTTCTTCTTGAAAGTGCAAGCGATTCCTCATGGATTTATCACGATAAATTTACATGATCCTCGATCGCGATATCGCATAGGTCTCGATAAAAGTTTTGGTTGAAAGACCAGTTACTTTTTTTTACCATACACATAGCAGCAGAGAGTGGATGCCCAAAAGTGAGTGTCCCGGGTCGGTAAATAAATTTAAAAACACAAGAAAATAACCCGGTTAGAGACATCGGTTTAGAATTATTGACATTTGTATTTTCATTTTCGTAGGATGCTTTATTTTCAAAAACGGACTACTCGAAAAGATGGTCTGTTCACCTTCCCTGCTGTTTGGCCTGAGCCTTCCCGTGACACCTGTGGTGCTGGTCGGCTCTGGACTAATCTCACGGACTCGCGCTCTGGGTCTCCCTCTAATACGGTAGGGTTTCGAACTGACCTTTTGGTAGATACCCTTTTGAGTACCCAATATGAGTGCTCTTATGCGAGGCACGCGAGAGGGTAGATAAATGTGTGTTGATTCATTTAAACTACTTTGATATTGCCTAGATCCACAATTTTGAAAGGTTACGCTTTCAAGAGGCTGACTAATATGGGGATCAATAATAGATCAAGATCTACTATCGGAGGCGGTCCGTGGGGAGTGTTCACGGGGTCTAACAATCTCCCTCCCGACCCAACCGGGTCGTCTGTGTGTTATAACATACCTGTTGCTGTCTGAATCAGAACTCAGAGATTCAGAGCTCGACTCTGAAGGGGTTACTTTTTAAACACTCGGGTTCTTCCGAACAGATTTCATGGGGGCTGGATCGCAAGGAAGATAGTCATAGGGCAAAAGCATATTACGATGCAATGTGCGTACAGATTTCGGACCTGCTACCATTCTCACCTTGTACACTGGCATATCTAAATGCGGGATCGATATTACCAGATATACGTCCTTAGTCCACTTGTCGGCTAATTTTCGTTTCCCCTTTAGTCCAACGTTGCGCACTAGGACTTGGTCCCCTACTTCTTTTTGGACTCTCGGACCTTCTTATCGTACTGGACCTTGTTCTTAGCATAGCTATTGCTTGACTCTCTCGCCGCGGCGTTCCACTGAAGCGTTCGCAGGACCATTTCCCTGTGGATGAAATGGGAAGGAGCGAGACTTCTGTATTTTCGCTAATTTGCATAGCTCCTTTATAACAATACTCTCAAAATTACATCCCTGATCACTGTGAAGCCTTTCCGAAATCTGTAATATCGGAAAAAGGAACGGCCTGAGCATACCTGGTGAAATGATCAGTTATCACCAAGATACTATCAAACCATCCCTTAGACCGCTCCAGTGACAAAAGGTCTATGCAGACGAGCTTTATAGGGCGAGTGGTGTGAATTGGGGTTAATTCAACCATTGCCCTAACCAGAGTATTTCTGCATATACACCGTTCGCAAGACTCCACTTTGCGATTCGCGTCCTTCTCCAGACCAGGCCAATAAAACCTTTGCCAAGCTAACCGAAGTGTTTTCTCCTTGCTCTGATAACCCATATCGTTATGGATACTTTTCAGGGCCAGGGTCCGGTATGACTCTGGGATCACAAGATGTCTGATTGATTGACCATCAAGAAAAGTGGTTCTGTAGAGAACGCCATTTTCAACTACAAAGCGGTTGCATTCACGGAGAGATTTCTGCACGGACGAATTTTCTCTCCGGAGATCCTTCTCCCTTGGCTGAAAACCCTTACTCTTGAGGTTAATAACTTTCGCTATTGTTCTATCGGTCAACTGTTCCCTAACAGTTACAGCTGCAACCAATCTATGCCCTGTAGCGTCAAGCTTTGCCGTCGAAAGGTACGTATGTCAATGGGTTGCTGTCCGTGACCACCTCGAAGTAGGAACCTACAAGATAGTCATGGAATTTATCCGTCACGGCCCGTTTTAACACCAAAAACGCCGTTCACTGGGTCTCAATCCGCGACCCGCGTAAGCAATGATCCTTTTTACACCATCTTGCTCTTGATATAGGACTGCGCCTAAACCAGAGCTGCTACCATCAGTATGGTTTGGCTTAGTCGGCAAATGCTAAGATCGGGGTAGAGGTCAACTTGTCTATAAGGGTCGCGAAGGCGGTTTCTTTGGTACGACTCGGTCGAGGTTCAAGCGCGAGACCTCCTGCATCTGAGGTGGATGCTCTAACCACTTAGGTCATGACCTCTAATCTCAGTAGCAGTCTAACTGATGCCAATTCAGCTACAGGTAGATTCAATCAATAACTATACAGCTCCCAGCCAGATTCAGCGCAGGGGGTTTCTCTCATGTAAGGCACTCATAGGCACACTTGCGATTTCATCAGACAGGGGTAAAATCATAGCATTAAGAGGCACTGACCTAGATCAATAACAGAAATCAAAATTGCCTATTTTTCCCTTACTCCCACGGTTCAGTCAAATACAACCCAAGTTGCTGAACAAGTCCAATGAGGGATTTTTACACTGTTATCATATGGGATGGAGTGAATGAACCGCCAATGTTTTACCTTGGCAAGGACTTGGTTGAGGTGTTTCTTAGATCGCTCGTGTTTACTGCGAAATGGATACGGTATCAGCATACCTTGCAAGTAGATATGATTATGACCTGCAGTGACATGCGGCAGTTTTCTGCAGCCACTCAGTGCTGGAGCTATATAAAGTTAATGTTGGAGCGCCCATGGATATGTCGAAGTTGCTTATGTACGAGGTTAACTACAACAAGATCAAGCTACGGTACTACGACCATGTCAAGATGCTTGTACACAGACACCAACTCTTCATTAGTGCACATAACTATTAAGATGTCTTAGCGGACATTGGTCGCTGGTAAACGAGTTTGACATAAGTGAGTACATGAAAGACCTTCTGCTGTTCAGCAATGCTAGCAAGAATGTCTTTGGGAATTTCAAAGACAAATGTGTGTTCAAGGCCATCAAATAATGCATGGAATTATGATCCGAAATGAACTCGATCATGGTTGTGTCTGGTTTACCAGTTGCCAGGTGCAAAAACACTAAGAAATCCAAACGTGTCACTAAGGATCTCAGACACAATATGTACAAAGAACGTTTGCACTACCGGAGAATCTTATTCGGTCACGGAAACATCAAATGGGTGTTTACATTCAGACCTAGGTGTGTCTGGACACCAAATGGTAGATTTTCTCTGAAGGAATCCATAATTATGCATACAGGCACCACGCGAGAACGTTTGCTACAATAGATTTTGGTGGTAATTGTATATTCACGGGAATGCCCTGCACTATTGCTCTACATGAAGGCTTTGCTTCCCATGGATAAAATCCGCTTGACTTAGCTGCTCGTTGTTGGATCCACAGTGTTTGAACTCTATAGCTGTCTGACGCAAGATGGTAGCGTATTTACTGCCATGGAATATCAATCCGGTCTGAGGTCGTGAATGCATCGACGGACCAAACCAGGTCAGTAGCATGAAGTTGTCCTCCTAGCAGCTCTTCCATGGCATACAAGTACCGAACCAGATTGTCCTCTCTCTTGTAAACGCAACCTTTAATTTTTTTTTTTTTTGATCATTGATTGGGCTTCAACCCAATCGTGCCTGTTGTTTCATTTATTCAAATACGCAATGCACCACCCCTTTGAGAGATCTCACTTCGTGATTAATAATTTCTAAGCGTACTGGTGGACGTATAATCGTTCCGCAGGTGTGCGGTTGAATCGTTACATGATGTCTTGACATGTCCATGGCTAACCTGCACATGGTGTTATGCCAGCAACACATCGACGGTTCTGAGAAATTATTTACACAGATCCACCCGCAAAGCCACAGCCATCTTAGCAGTTCACATATGTAGATATATAAAACGCGTCAGCGACACATGTGAACTCGTTGGACGTTAGATGCTTGGTTTCCTATCTGCTGGCAACTAAAGGTGGTTGGGTTTCATCGACGTCAGCAATGTTCGAGCCAATCAGTAAAGTCATCAATGAAGCCATTAAACAACCTATAGCCGAGTTGACGCAAGCCATCAATGACATGTATGAAGGCGTTGTTCAGTATTAATCGTGGTAGCAAACTACACAGCAAGGTATCAGCGCATCCTGAAACCAGTTTATGGTGATTCAAGCTAAAGATAGGAAGAACTTTGGACAGCTTGTCTGTACAATACTATTTGACCGGTCTGAGTGTCCAAAGTTTCTTTGCTGCTATATGGTCATCAGGAACTCTTCCTTGACTCCGTATACAATCATGCTACATGTCCACATCGCACATTGTTATCGTAGATTGATGCAGGTTTGTAAATTTTCCGGTATGACTTTACCCGTTGTATCCGATTTGTTTCTTTTGATTTGAAAGCCTGGACAAGCACTTTCATGCACGTGCAAAGGCGGGTTGTGCATTACAGATGCATTGCTGATGCACTTTCTGATAAGATGCTGTTGTTGGAGGTCAGATGTGGTCGGATGTGGCCAGTGACGCGCCAATAGAAAACCCTTTTTGGCTTCACGAACTTGCACTTCTTTTCAAACACTTGTAATAGAGGTGCACAATTAAACATACTGCCATACCACGAAGATAAGGTTGGTCTTACCAACGGAATAAATAACGAGTGTGGTGTCTCATTAAGAGTTTCTTCCAGACCGGAGTTGCCCACTTTGTGTTGACCTAAACGTAACTTGATCACCTCAAGACAGCCATTGAAAAGAACACCGCAGCAACGTTCAAGGGTGACACAATTGCAAAAGAGCTGTGTAATACTTATATTTCTCGTGGCAATTCCAAAGTTATTGGCTACTGTGGATCCCGAGATTGCAAAAACGCTATTGCCAAGGGCCCTTAACGGCGTATCCGGTCTGGCTGAGTAAAAGGTGTATGGTCGTGTAGTTTTCCTTGGACACTAAGCGCGCGCGATGGGTCACAAAAAAGGAATAGGTTGTCGACTATCCCATTGGCTTCAACGGCAGACTTGGGATCAATGTTTTTGGCTGTTGCGAAGCTTCTCCCATGTCCATTGATCGATTTTCATTTGCTTGCGATGACAAAATCAGCTAAGAGATTAAAATGCATCTTCATGCGGGACGAACCTGCACCGATGCTCCCCCGCACGTCGGAAACTGGTATAGTCATGCAACTTGGATTCGTAAACGGGACCTGGAACTCACTAGGTCACGTACGCAGTAACACATCGATATGATGGATGTGCGGAAGTAGCGACTTGACGCAGCGCTGATGTCGATCTTAAATGATTTGCGGCCAAAGAAGGCTTGATCGAGTTGAGTAACCGAGTTGTTGTTGGTATAGACCCGGGGAGCTTGTGATTTTTGAACACACAAAACCGGATAACTTCGAACATCCAATGTCCATATCAACTACGTTGTTCTGAAGTTGTGATAAAACCTTACCAGAATCACTGACAACCAGGGAACCAGAGCCACTGGAGTGTCGCTGGCCTACATCAAAAACTTCATCAACAATGATAATACTTCCAATATGGGGATCTAATGATCGCCCAGGTGCTATCGACCATACCCTTGCTAATACGCGTAGTAACTTTATGCGGGCCAAATGCAAGTAATATTCACTAGCGAAAAAGAATTAAAATCTAAGGGCCTATCAAATGGTCATCCAGTTTTCACTGTTATCGGGGATGCCTTTGATACAGCTTAACCTCAGATCATAAATGTGCGTTAGTCCGGATATTGTTGCTCTTAACCTGAACCAAATACAGTGAACTGGGTGCAGTAACAATATTGGAGAATGGTAAGCGACATGATAATATGCCAATGTCACGTGTCATCAACGGTAATGTTGCAGAATCTTTTACATTTATTCTAACGGTGCTTATTTTCGCCGGAAATGAAATTCAGTCTAGAGGATTAAACATTTATGAGACAGGTACTTAACCGTCATTGTTGTTTGTTTTTTAGATTTACCTTTACATATACGTAATCGATTCTGAACAGTGAATGCTGATGTGGTGTTGGAGGAACTGACAGTGGATGCTAATATTGATAACAACTGTGTTTCATTACCCGACGTATACCTGTGGCAAAATGGTGTTACCAGACCTTCACATACGCTGAATATTATCAACGATAGAGCCAGAAAAAATATCGACAAATGGGACCACTTTGATGTACCACTACCAACTTGACCGGAACTTGGCATCATCGCATCAGCAAGCGAAAACTCCTGGCCACTGATTACGTTGCCATCGAACGCGAAAGTACTCGGGATTGGTTCTACAACGATGAAGTGAAATTCACCGACAACTCCATGCCGGTTACATTTCCCGTCAATTATACTGAATCAACATTTCCTCAACTAAGAAGAGAAAAAACCTCTACTTATTCTACAAGAACACACTTGCGTTGGACGAAAACGAGAAGGATCGTTTCTGGCTCCAAACAATGGCGCAGTTAATATGGTTCTAAGTGGACGTATAGTCAGGCACCCATAACGCACAGTCGGTGGAGACTTAACTATTTGACAGTAAGATATTAATAAGATTGCATGCTGCTGTGCAAGAAGAAAAGGATAATTGGTTAGAAGTGCGTGTGCATGTTGCAACTGGACGTCATGAGTCTGCACAAGGCCAGCCCGCCAAGCATTTATACTACGCGATTACATTAGAGTTATCAAGTTAGACAATAATCGAAGCGAAACAGCTACCGTGAGACGAAGTCACCATGAGAACCGCGGAATGTGTCATCATGGATACGATTTGTGGACTCGCTGCGGCAGCAACTGTTGGCCTTGGTGTAGCTGCAATTACAACGATATAGGTATGCCAGTCTGAATTCTTGTCGGTACCATATCATTAGGAACTGGTCGGACTGTCGGCTCTGGAAAATTAATATCGTTACGGTTGCACTAACGAAAGAGTGTATATTTCTCGCTGCAGCGCAAAGCAGTCTAAGCACAATTATTGCACTTTAATTTCCGGCTGTCGAAGATAAAACGATTGCTATAACCGAGTTTGAGACGGTGCCGACCGAAAGAGAAATCTTCCGATGACTCCGAGGATAGATACGAAATCTAGAGGCAGAAGTGAAAGAAACAAGTGCTTTATAAGCAGTGCAAATCGTGTAAACAGTTAAAACCAGCAGTTCTTGAGGTAGACTCTGCGGAGGAATTTCTGCCGCGCGAGGTGCTCACCAGCACGCTCGCGACTTAATGAGACTCACGCCTGACGCGGGGTAGAATCATAGGGTATAGAAGCGTTGACCCAGAGCGATAAGGGAAGTCTAAATTGCCTGTTTCCCTTTCACTTCATCATACTTGGCATGAATCGTTATGAAGCAAACACAATTCTGTGACACAATTGCTCGTCCCTTTGACCTCAGGGTCAAGTTCAGTCACAGAAATTTTCGTTGCAGTTTTCGTTCAAGTGTGTTCATTTGCTTATATTTCCGAAAGAGAACTCGATGCAGTTTCTTTATACATTATGAATTTAAGACAGTTAATTTTATGACATGTTCGTCAAACTGTAGGATAAAGGTTACACGTTTCACAGAATACTAGACATTGTTACGGCTATAACGTCTTAAATTAAGTAACAGAAAGAAGCAAATCAACAAGTTTATTAAAAACATCAACAAATAAAACTTATCGTTTTGTGAATTAAATCACAAATATCACAGATTCAAAATTATAGTGTTCCAAATTAATTCAAATATTGAATATGCTGATGTACCAATAGTCTTGAATATAGGCTGATGTACGAACAGTCTTGATGTATCACAATGATATAAATCCAGAATGTATTTGAATGAATTCACAATACTCCCTGACCTAGTGGGTAGAGAGGCCGCCTCGGATACGGGAGGTCGCGGGTTCGAACCCGAGTCATACAAAAGACTTCTAAAAATGGTACTAACAGCTGCCTCGCTTGGCGCTCAGCATTAAGAGGTTAATGTTAGGACTTGGTCGGCCTGGTGTCAGGATAATGTGACTGGGTGAGACATCATGCTAAATTCTGCGGCATGATGATCCAGTGCTAGACATCAATATAAATTGCCACGCTGCAGACATCGTAGCGATATGACTGAAAAATTGTTAAAGCTACATTAAAAATCCAAATATCACATACACACACACGTGCGCGCGCGCGCACACGCACACACACACACACACACACACACACACACACGTAATACTCCAAAAATAGTGCTTTAGTCCAAAATTCAATGAGCTCTTTGTAATTCTAATAAGTAATTTGAATAAATGATTCCTCTTAAATTGTGTCAGAATACAACAGTAAACGATGCCAAAGGCAGAACTTAAAAATGTGAATAAATAATATTGTTTCCCTGATCCTATACTTACCAATCTCATTTGACCAAAGGCACAATAAAATGCCCAAGATGTGGGTCAATTTAAATTGTAAATTTTAACTAACTGGTAAACAAGGTCAGACCATGAAATTAAAATTCAAGTAAACATCTTGAAACAAAGTAATAAAATTCTAGTAGACTTAACCCTCGTTCAAGACAATAGTAATATAAAGCTATAACTCTACTCTGAGTGACGGACACTGTTCAAGCAAACAATGTAAGTTAAATATTGTAATGGTAATTAATACACAGACCAAAATTTATAAACGTTGAGATGAGAAGAATGAGAAGAAAAGTTGTTTCTGCTTTGTGGTATTTCTGAAATAAAGCATGTGCACCGCCCCACTCATTAGAAGTCGTCAACGAACACAAAACAGCTCGTGATATTCAGTCTAGTCTCAGTATTTCATTATTATGATGATATGAAATAGAAACAGACACCTTGTATTAATGTGTTGAACACGACATTTAAGTGTTGTGTTGTTGTGGGCTTAGTTGAAGAAAAAAAAAAAGATCGTTAGGTTACGAAATACCCCAAACCCTTATAAATTCTGCCTCCTGTCAAAAGAGATTGACTGAATTATCAAATTAGTAAAAGGGTAAAATGAAACTAAAGTGAACATTTTATTCTTATTGATAGTAGAAAAGTCAAGGTTACAAAATAGGACCACAAAGGACCTCTATTACTCATATTTAAGGACGTATCTATGCATAAAAACTATAGTGTATGATAGGAACATTATTAGATGGAGAGATACCTATTAACAGATAGACGCACTCGGTTTCCTAAACGTGCGAATACTTACTCCTTTAAAATCTCGTCTGACGTGATTAAGTTAGCATCGCACATAGCTGTTTAATTTATATTTTATTCTTCCACTTAGGTGTCATTATACTATTTGTCATCGTCGTATTCGTCATCTACATCATCATTATTAGTTTCTTGTTCCTATTCGAAAAAAAAAAAATGGCTTGTTTACATGATTTGAAGTTAAGATTCAACATGCGAGAATTGTATCTGCAATTATGTAGTAATTGCAATTTATCTGTTCGTGTGAAGGTTGGACTGGACTGCTTTATATTTAAGGCCAAAAGTCTATAATCTTGACACAGTTCCGAAACCGTCAATTTTCGAGGTAAAATAAATCGGGTCTCAAATATAACTATTTTCTCTGCTATAGTTGTTCTTACATTATTTAGTATAATTGCAGAGCTAAATCCTTTCTCCTCTTCTGTATTCCACCCGCTTCGGTGTATTGTAAATGATATTTACGTTAAATAATTCAAAACTAGGGTACAACTTCGTGACGCGTAAATGAGACATGCGGGGTTAACGAGTCAAGTCCCAGTTTGAGAATGAGAGTGTTAACCTGCAGGCCAAAACCGTTGTGGGCGTACACGAGCCAAGATTAACATTATTGTTATTATTATTATTATTATTATTATTATTATTATTATTATTATTATTATTATCATTATTATTATTATTATTATTATTATTATTATTATTATTATTATTATTATTATTAATTTATTAATTTATTTATTTTTGCAATATGAAGATACCATTGTATACGTCACATTCTTGCTTTAATATTGATGACCGTGAAAGCCGGGTCTAGTCCTTACTTCAGGTCTCTCCTCATCTCTAACTTCCTCAAATTTAAAAAAAAAAATATTATTATTATTATTATTATTATTATTATTATTATTATTATTATTATTATTATTATTATTATTATTATAGTGAGAAGAGGAATTTCAGTTTTATCCAGTTTTATTAGACCTTCTAGAAAGACAGTTTTCAGTATGTGGTTAACGATGCGCTTAATAATTATTACAGTCCTCGACTCTTTGGGAATGTTGCTACTTTTTTTTTCAATATGTGCAAACATTTCAAGGACAGGAGATGGTCTAATGCCTTTCTTTTCGGATATAATTTCAGTCAGTCCAATACAAGCAACCTCGATTTGCCCATTTCTCGTTTCCAATTAACGGGGCAATTTCATGAATGCTTATATCCTTATTTCGAGGAAGAATTTAAAGCTGATAAAGGTTTCATCGCAAAATGGAAGCAAGATGGACACATTCATGAAATATGTGATGGAAACTTAAAGGTTTATGGGTGGAAATTTGCACGGCTGTATAATGTCCTAATGGATGCCAGAGAATTTTTTTTTTCATCCCATATAAGAGGAGGTAGAAGCTGATACGAACATATTACGAGTGGGGATGTTAATATCAACGCATACTGGAATTTTTAACAAAGATTTTTTTTTTTTTTTTTTTTTTTTTTTTTTTTTTTTTTTTTTTTTTTTTTTTTTTTTAAGGAAAATAGAAGAAACACTTTCATTAAACTCAGAATTCTTGAAAAGTATGCCTTTAGCTGAAGCTCTGAGCATTGAAAAGTTAGAAATCCAAGTTATTTCGAATGACAACGAAATGTTGATTCAGTCGTATAAAAATGTTGTTATTTCAGCAGGTAAAATAATTGCTATTACTATAAAAGAAATTATTACAATAGTGCCTGGGTTCACTATAGCTATTTTCAGAGACGATTATTGGAACCTACACCAGTACACGATGCACTGCTTTCACATTTTCCTTATGATGATGTACTACAAAAAGACACAAGAGCAGACGACATTACTGGTAATGGATGGGCACCCGGCCACATACAATTATGAAATGACCTGGAAAAAACTTGTTGGCTCAGTTGCGAAAGCGGCTGAATTTGTTAAACAAGTCTTGTTTAAGGAGCTAGTTTGGAGTATTGGAGAACGATATAGTCCCCTTTATCAATATAACGAGGAAAAAGAATACTTTTTGGAGGAGTATAGGCACTTTTATCTTCAGATGCACGGACTGAACATCACATCATATTTAGATTGTATAAAAGTGAAAATAACGGCTATCCTTCGGCGCGATTACGTATGTCGATTAGAGAACATCAGTGGACATGCAGAAAGAAAGATATTTAACGAGGGAGAGGTCTTGTATGCACTAAGAAATAATTTTCCTGATGCTGTAGTAAATGATCGACTTTTTGACTCAATGCCGATGGAAGACCAGTTAGCCTGGATTCGAGACACGGATATTTTAGTTTGAATGCGCGGGGCAGGGATGACACACTTTTTATACCTCCCCAAACATGCTGCCCTCTTTGAGATGTTTCCAGTTCACTTCAAAAAGGGTAGGCCATGGTATGGTATATATAAAACCGTTGCTCGATGGAGGCAGCTAAAATATCGATCTTGGACAAAAAATGACCCAAAAATTGAGATTGATGGAGGATACATTAATGTTCAGACCGATGTTCTCGTTGCAAAGGTTAATATTCTCTACGACAATATGTGGAAATCAGATTGAAATGTTTGTTTACCTAAAAGTTATTTGCCCGTAACATCTTGACAACAGTGATAAACCTGCTGTGATGCATTGCCGAATTGGACTTGCTTTGTGGTCAAATAGGGTTCAATACTTGACCAAATTTCAAAAATTTAATTTACCGCAATATATTACGTCATTCCAATCCTACCGCCCTCTCAAGTCGCTGATATTTATATCATCAACCTATGGATAAGGTTGAAAGTAAGATGAATTTAGGAAAGGGGGGGGGTGAAGGTGGGATGGTGTGATGTAGTGTGAGTTTTACTGGTTTGGCATATAAGAAAAAGAAAATTTTGTGGTGAACAGAGCGATATATTTTAAATCGTGATTTCGACATATGCAAAAGAAAGCATAACAGGCATTTGAGTACGAAAAGAAAATATCATATATCATATATATATATATATATATATATATATATAATATATATATATATATATATGTAGCCTTATATATATATATATATATATATATATATATATATATATATATATGCTATATATATATATATATATATATATATATAAACACATGCGATTCAGTTTATTTGAATTCGTCAGTCACTGAATTAGTCTAAACAATTTTCTAGATAACTCTGATTTTTCATCATAAACTTAGCCTGCACCATGTCTCCTATCCTTCTTATCGTCCGTTCGTGTGTCAGTCAATCAATAGCAAACAGTTGTTTTTGTTTCCTGACTTGAGTTATGTGGGGTTTTCTTTATTCTTATAACTTTGATCTCACCCCCACCCCATATATATATATATATATATATATATGTGTGTGTGTGTGTGTGTGCGTGCGTGCGTGCGTGTGTGTGTGTGTGTGTGTATTGAACGTGCTTCAGTATTTTCAAAATCTTATGGAGGTTTGACCATATATTATAAAAATTATTAGATTTAGGTTTATAAGAGAATTATCAATCTCATGCATATTATTTACTTTGTGTATGTGTTTTTAATATCTATTTGAATTATTATACACATACATGAATATCTCTTTCAATATTAACAATTACTTGCAGTTTTATAATACTGTTTCTCACTATTGTACTTAGTGCATGTCAGTATGCTGACGAAATATGATCGTACCATAACATACAGATCAGTTATGTTGTTAAATCTGTACACGTTTCTTGTACAAGTTTTGTATAATTTATAATTGTACAATTACACGTGCTTTA
>JAECUM010017999.1:0-65115 GCA_016617855.1 Megalonaias nervosa | reverse complement strand
CCAGGCAACATTTGCTGGACAATCCTGTACTATTACTGGCTGGGGAAATAGAGGTATTGTGCACCTTAAATATATTTCACCTCTAATTCTTTCTATTTTTTGTTTTATATTTCTAAGTCATATTCTACGGAGGGGTGGGGGCAAAATATTTACCGTTTTCTTCTGCTGCGTACGTTCCAAACTCCGCTTAGAAACTTTTGAATGACCTTAAGGATTAAAACTAATTTTGTAACGAGGTTTATCATCAAAAATACACAGGTTAAGTTCGACTTTTACATTTTTTGAATCAAATTTAGATTGTACTATGGCTCGTGTTAGACGTGGAACCTTACCTTTGCATAACTGAATCAATGAAACATTATATCAATTCTACGTCAATTCTATCATAATGCCAAAAGAATCTGAGTCATATATAAACGCATTTATGTTTTGCCTCAAAGAGTTGCCTCTTTGCAAACTCCGCTCACCTGTTAGATAGTTGTGAATGATTGATTGAATGATTGTGTTGTATAACGGCACATCAAAACATGTAATGATACATTGTGCCAAGTCAGCTGGAGGAAAAATCCTTGCCCAAAAGCACACTACAGTTTCCGACTCAAGCTAGTCTGAACTGGGTTTCGAACCCGCACCGTTTTTACATGAGTCTAAGCACTAACCCACCTCGGCTGCTCAGTCAGTTGTGACCGCAACACTGTAAATATTAATTCCTATATACCATCTTTGGAACGACTTGAATCTTTGTTTCAAAGATTGCCCCTTTCCTTCTACAGAAATGGTTGAGACATGTTTGGGGAAAAAAAGACAACTGGGAAAGTGGTCTTCATCGACTTCTTAGTTTATTTAATTTTAACACTGATTAATGCCATTATGTAAACCATTTTACATGCAATCTTTCGTAGTCTTTTATATAAATTATATAGTATGGTGAAAGCAAACGGACACCCATTAGGACAAGGAAGGCCACCAATACAGGTTCTGAATAATTTGCACCTATTTTCACTCAACATCATTGCCTTTCTTCGTTTGGTTGTTGTTGTTTTTGTTGCTCTTCTTATTCTTTTTCTTTATCATAATCATCATCATTATCATCATCATCATCATCATCATCATCATCATCATCATGTTACGTGTCTAGGCTCTTACAAAAAGTTACAAGAAAAGAGTGAAGACAACAAGCTTTGTAAAATTTAAAAATAATTTATTTCCCTAGAAAACCAAAGTAAAAATGAGAAAAAGAACTTACGGTTTTACGAATCAAATCCAAAATTAATCAAAGAATTAAAAAATAGAAGTCCTATTATTAAAAAGTCCTAAATGAATCTGAGTTCGAGTCCCGATGAAATTTAAAATGGAGGGCGATGACGTATGCAATAGTCAGCGTTGTACTGATGCGTCAACAGTTCCTTGTTGAATCACAGAAAATAATATTCCAGTATTGAATTTCGAATAAACTTCAGTGAATGTCTTTGTCCAAGAATTCTGTATGAGCATCCGAATTTCCAGGGAAAATAATCACTTTAAATTGAATAAAATAAAAATTCAACTCAAACTGGTCAGAACATATGTTTCAAGCCCGACTGGTTAATTCTTATGATAACATGAGTTATAAGACTAACTAAAACGCAAAACAGATTAACGTATGAGGGTCACGTGGTCACCCTTCTAGAACAAAATAGAAGCTGTTTACATGCCTAACATCATGTACTCCAGGTATGGTCTTGATTGAAATCAATGGTTCTTACTCTAGGAATGAATAATAATTTTTTTTTTAAAAAAAGTTGTTTACTAGAACTCTTACTGGTTCTGAATCAAGGTCAGCAACTAGATACAGTGTTTCTACTACTGGTTGTTTAATAAGTAAAATTTCAGTAAAATAAAAAAGTCAGGTCAAACAGAACTGAATTAATTCTCTGGACAATTTCAACTCCAGTATATAAAGTTACATTACAATAACATGTAATGAAAATAAAAAATAAAAAATTTAAAACTAACAAACAAATAATTTAATTAATATACGTAACACTTCCTTCATAAAGAAAAAGAAAGATTTATATAATAAAGCATTCTTTTTTTTTTTTACCATAGATTAATTATAAACGAGGTTTAAAAAAATAACATAGAAGAACACTTATGAATTATATAAAGTGTACATGAAATAATATTTCTGTACACGGGAAAGTGCATCTGCTATTAAATTGTTTTTTCCCTTGATGTGCCTGATGTCAAGTTTATATTCCTGTAACAACAAACTCCACCTTAATAATCCCTGATTTTTGTTTTTCATATTGCCGATGAAAGTAAGGGTGTTGTGATCACTAAACAATAATCGGAGAAGGAGCTGAACTAATGTAAACTTCAAAATGTTGTAATGCCAATATCAAAGCCAAACATTCCTTCTCGATTGTTGAATAATTTCTTTGGTGCTTATTTAATTTCTTAGAGAAATAGCACACTGGATGATCAACACCATTTCTATCTTCTTGAATCAATACTGCTCCAACCCCAACATCACTATCATCAACAGACAGTTTAAATGATTGACTGAAATTTGGAGCTGTAAGAACTGGTGCACTCTTAAGTACGGTCTTTAACTTGTCAAAAGCCTCCTGACATTTTTCAGTCCAAAGAAACTTGTTTTTCTTGCTCAATAAATTTTGTCAGGGGTTCAGCAATTATAGAAGAATTGGAACAAAATTTCCGATAGTATCCAGCCATACAAAAAAATCGCATCAGTTGCTTTTTACTGACAGGCACAGGGAATTCAGAGATAGCCTTGACCTTAGCATCTACAGGTTTAACTTGTCCATGTCCCACAATATATCCTAGAAATGTTACACAAGCAAGGCAGAACTCACTTTTGGATAAATTAATTGTCAAATTTGCATCAGTGAGTCTGTCAAAAAGTTTCCGAATTGTTGCTAAATGTTCTTTCCAGGTGTTGTTGTAGATGATGACATCATCGATGTAAGCATCACAATTATCTAGACCAGAGGTAATCATATTCATTAAACGTTGAAAGGTACTTGGGGAACCATTCATCCCAAACGGCATCACTTTATATTGATAAAGTCCATCTGGAGTCACGAATGCCGAAATTTCCGTTGCCCTTTCCGTTAGTGGAATTTGCCAAAATCTTTTCAGAAGATCACATTTGGTGACATACTTGGCATTTCCAATTTTATCAATGCAGTCATCGATTGTGGGTAATGGAAATGAATCTGTTTTAGTCTCACTGTTCACCTTCCTATACTCAGTGCACATACGGAAAGTTCTGTCTGGTTTCGGAACAAGTATACATGGTGAACTCCAATCACTTTTACTGGGCTCTATGAAATCATTCTCCAACAAATACTGAATTTTTTATTTCAAGTATTCCTGTTTGAGAGGGTTCATCCTGTATAGGTGTTGTTTCACAGGTTTGGAATTCACAATTTCAACGTCATGAAAAAGTTTGTTTGTTCTCGCAGGAACATCTGGAAATAAGTGCTCATATTCAAATAATAACTGTTTAAGTTATTCCTTTCTTGTTTGTGCAAATGTGAAAGTTTCTGGTCAAGATTTTTCATAATTTCTGAATTCGAAAGATTTGTCACTCCAAAATGAATAGTGTCCGATTGCATTCCTTGACTTAAATCCTCAGTGAGTGGGACAGGTACAACTAAATTAATTGCATGATTTACCTGGCTATCTCTCTCAATATACTCCTTTAACATGTTTATGTGGCAAAGTTGTTTTCTTTTCGCCTCCCAGGAGTATTTATGATATAATTTAAATCATTTACTTTCTTTTCAACCGTGTAGGGACCATAATACTTGGCCTGAAGAGGATTTTGTGGTATGGGCAAGAGAGCCAGAACTCTGCCACCAGGCTGAAAGCTCCTTTCCTTTGAGTTTTTATCGTACCATAATTTCATTTTTGACTGAGTAGAGTGCAGATTCGCTCTTGCAACCTCCCAAGCCTTTGACAACTTATACTTAAATTTGGAAACATAATCGAGAAGATTAAGTTCAGTATCTTCATTAGAAAGAAGTTTCTCTTTCAACAACTTCAATGGTCCACGCACAGTGTGTCTAAAAACTAGTTCAAAGGGACTGAATCCTAAAGATTCTTGAACTGATTCCCGAACAGCAAACAAAAGTAAATGAATGCCTTCATCCCAATCTTTACCCGTATCAAAGCAATATGATCGAATCATATTTTTCAAAGTCAGATGAAATCTTTCTAAAGCCCCTTGACTCTCAGGGTGATTGGCAGAAGATTTGAATTGTTGAATGCCTAATTCATACATAACTTGCTGGAAAATTGCAGACATAAAATTTGACCCTTGATCAGATTGGACTGATTTGGGAAGGCCTAATTGATTAAAAAACTTTATCAAAGCTTCTACTATTGTTTTAGTTTTTATATTCCTCAAAGGAATTGCCTCTGGGAATCTTGTGGACGCACACATAATGGTCAACAAGTATTTGTTGCCTGACTTGGTCTTAGATAAGGGACCAACACAATCTACCATTATTCTGCTTAATGGTTTTTCAAATGCAGGAATAGGTTGCAGATGAGCCTTAGGTATCTTCTGATTGGGTTTTCCTACCATTTGACAAGTATGACAAGATCTGCAGTATTTACAAACATTACTTTTGATTTTTGGCCAATAAAAGTGATTCAAGATCATGTGATAAGTCTTATTAATCCCTAAATGACCAGCGAAAGGAATTTCATGGGCCAGACTAAGAATTTCCTGTCTGTTTGGAACTAGAATTTGATAGTTCACTGACCACTCATCACCAGCAGGTACGTCGGGAGGTCTCCATTTTCTCATAAGAATTCCATTTTTAATGAAATAAGAGACAGGTACTTCAGTGGATTCAGTTTCACTAATGGCCCTCTGAAACAAACAGGAGATCTCAGGATCTTTTTCCTGTTCGATGACAAGTGATTGTCATTTGTCACCCTGATTAGAATAAAGAGAATGAGTAGTTTAAACAGGATCATTGTGATCAATACCTTTTGATTGATCCAAACAAGGAGCGAAAGTGACCTCATCAAAAGCCTGACCAATACATGTGTCAGCTAAAAGGAATACTTTCCTTATCGAAATCATTCTCAAGAGCATTCTTTGCCATAGCTCTAGTAACTGCACATGCTGGGTATAAATCAGGGTATTCTTTTTCAATAAGATTAACTTTCTGATCCAAACAAGGCTTGTCAGTTACAAGTGGATTAACCACAACCTTATTTCCGGCTAGGTCGTTGCCTAGTAATAAATGAATGCCCTCAACGGATAAAGAAGACGCTATTCCGACTGTCACGGGTCCTGAAACTTAGTCTGATGACAAATTTACAGAATGGAGAGGAACATTAACAAAGCCGCACTCTACTCCCTAAATAAGAACACTCTCATTAGAAGAAGACGTCTCACAAAAAAGGCAAAGTACCTGATAATAAAAGACTCTGAGAAGCTCCTTTGTCCCTTAAACTTTTAATAGGGATAGGATTAGCCGAATCACCCAAGAGTGATATAGAACCCTTCGACATGAATGGTTCATAATTATCCATAATAAAATCAGACTGGGGTTTATTAGACCCAACAAATGTATTGCTTTCAATACATAACCGTGACCTTGACCTCTTAGAAATAAGAGCATTTGGAATAGGTCTGTCTTGATTCTGATGCTTATTTTTCAATCTGAAGCAATCAGAAATAACGTGTCCTTTCTTCTTGCAATATTTACACGTAGGAAGAGACAAGGAAGTTTGATCAAGCTTA
The DNA here is from genome assembly GCA_016617855.1 of Megalonaias nervosa. Classification (NCBI taxonomy): domain Eukaryota; kingdom Metazoa; phylum Mollusca; class Bivalvia; order Unionida; family Unionidae; genus Megalonaias; species Megalonaias nervosa. The sequence goes on along the minus strand of JAECUM010017999.1, from coordinate 59,345 downwards.
TCAGAAGCTTGATTTTTAAAAGTTGTGCCAGATTGAGTTTTAGAATGGCTCGTATTAGGCTGAAATACCTTTTTACCAGAAGACTGCTGAGTGGAAGACTTGCCAACAAAAGGAACTTTATGAGCTAAGGAATACTCGTCAGCTGCACGAGCAGCATTTTCCAAGGTTTCGATCTTATGTTCATCAAGATAATACAAGTTGTCTAAGACTTTCGTAATCTTTTTAACCTTTCTAGAAGAGCACCACCTTTCACATTGTCGTGCTTTCTCCCATGCAAATTCGACATAGGTCTGGTCAGCTGATTTTCTAGAATTCCTAAGACCTTGTCGATAAGCCTCAGGGACTAACTCATAGCCCTTCAGGACTCACGGTACTAATCACTTCCCATAGTATACCTATGCAAACAGCATGATATGAAAAATTAAATAACTTAAAATTTCTGAGTGCCCATGATCAAACCTATATTTATCAGTATAAATGAAACCTGGATGTCAGCTTCTGTGTAGAGGAAAGGATATGAGCCGCGGCATTTTCTGGACCTGCATGTGTTTGAAACATGTGCTTTCAATTCCGCACCATAGAGTCAGGTGCTAATTTTAGTAATGAATGTTCCAAACTCAAGACTGTTAAAGGACTGGAATTCCATCAATAAAATAATGTCTCTATTTTTGTTCACTTAAAACTAGGATAAGCTCTCAAAAGATTCTTTTTCCTAAAATATAACATACATTATTAATCAATCCTGGCCAGCCAAGCCCATATATACTCTATTTTATGTTCACCCATTTCCAGGCTGATTCCTATTTTTCCATACCGTTAGTACCGTGTGCCCTATATCCACCTTTTATCTTCTCGACAACCCTAGGAATAGTAGTTCAATACATAAGCAAGCAATGTTCGTAGTTCTGCTTGTCAAAGATTACATTAGTGAATATTAAATTATATTGCAAGTTCATTTTCACCTAAAGAGCAATGGTGCATTTCAGGCAACATTAAAATATTTGAGCTTTTTTAAGAAAATCAGAGAAGATATTAAAATAAAGCTGTCTAATAAGAGTCATCTTTTTTTAATATCGCCATTTATCTCTCTTCAATGTAATACTGAAATATATTACCAGCCTTGTCATATTATGTAAATAAGGGGTTAAAGGTCAAGGTGACCATCTATATGTAGATGTATTATTACAGAAAAAGAGATTTAAATGACAAAAATTACCTAAAATTCCTCCCAGATGACATACAATTTAAAACTAAAGTAAGGTAGACATAAGTCCATTAAAACGCAAAATATGAAGTTTCAAAACATTCACTGAAAGAAATTAGTGGGAAGCAAAGTCATGAGAGGTCATCCCCATTAAGCATGGTGGAAGAGACCTAAGTAATCATATCTGATGCATTATGTTTCAAAACACAACAAGGAAATATCATATTACTTACTATAATTACTCTAAAGATGGTAAATTGTATAAATTTTATATATGTATTGCTTAGATATGAACCAAAGTGCAAAACACTCCACCTAACACAGTCAAATCTACACCCTGTTCCCCCTCCCCCTTCTTGGCAACAGTAGATATATCTGAATATGTGTTTAATATCCCAATGAAAGTCACTCTGTGGTTTACAAAAGGTATTACTTTTGCTTGTTATCCACAATTAGAACCACGTGATTTCAATTATAGTAATGTTAATTGCACCTGCATATGTGGAGTCACTGTATTGCTGTAGCTGTCTATAGGACTCACGGTACTAATTCAGTTCCCATAGTAAACCTATGCAAACACCATGATATTAAATTTGATAACTTAAAATTTCTGAGTGCCCATGATCAAACCTATATTTATCAGTATAGATGAAACCTGAATGTCAGCTTCTGTGTAGAGGAAAGGATATGAGCCGCGGCATTTTCTGGACCTGCATGTGTTTGAAACATGTGCTTTCAATTCCGCACCAAAGAGTCAGGTGCTAATTTTAGTAATGAGTGTTCCAAACTCAAGACTGTTAAAGGACTGGAATTCCATCAATAAAACAATGTCTCTATGTTTTTTTTTCACTTACAACTAGGATAAGCTCTCAAAAGATTATTTTTCCTAAAACATAACTTACATCATTAACCAATCCTGGCCAGCCAAACCCATATATACTCTATTTTATGTTCACCCATTTCTAGGCTGGTTCCCATTTTTCCATACCATTAGTACCGTGTGTCCTTCAAGATATAGTCCTTAACCACATCATATTCAGCACTCTTCTCTAGTGACAGTGAAATGTAAATATCATTAGCTTTACTATTAAGTTCACACTGTAATAATAGAGTCCAATACTCTCTTGGCCACTTCAACCTTTCAACATTTTTTTCAAAACGAGGAAAATATTTGTCTAGTTCTTTTTCAAGAAAAGGGGGTACTGACTTGATATTTCTTAAAACATCAAAAGTAGGGGAGTGTTTTCCTTTGCCAGCTCTAATTCTTTTAACCCATTTTGAAATTCCCTTTCTTCCTTTTCTCTTGCATTTGCATTAGCCTATCTTGTTTTTCTTTCTCAAATTGCATTTGTTTTTCCTCTTTCTGAAGTTCAAGCTTTCTTAACTCTAATTCCATCTTGTATTTTAATTTTAATTCCTTTACTTTTATGTCAGAGTCTGATACAGACTTGCTGATCGAAACCAAAACACTTTTATCCAAAACACCCTTTTCTACCAAATACTGGACCAAAATGTTTTTTTATTTCTTGCTTCGTTAAAGAAGCTTTTGCCTCAGAAAGATCATATTTTCTGGCAAGTTCAAGCAATTCATCTTTTTTCAAACAGTCCAACTGCTCCTGGGTAGGATTTGAAAGAAAGATCTCCACTTTTGATGACATTGTAAAAAAAGCCTGTTGATTTCACTAAAGATTTCTAAAATGTGAAATAATACTTGGGATTTAACAAATTCTGAAACTAGGGGGATTTAAATTTCAAAAAACAAAGTTTTCTGAAATAATTTAGCCAAAATTCATATATCCCAAGGATGAGCACCCCAATTTTCTTGTTATGTTTCTACGCTGTTACAAAAAGTAACAAGAAAAGAGTGAAGACAACAAGCGTTGTAAAATTTAACAGATAATTTGTTTCCATAGAAAACCAAGGTAAACATGAGAAAAAGAACTTACGGTTTTACGAATCAATTCCAAAATTAATCAAAGAATTAAAAAATAGAAGTCCTATTATTAAAAAGTCCTAAATGAATCTGAGTTCGAGTCCCGATGAAATTTAAAATGGAGGGCGATGACGTATGCAATAGTCAGCGTTGTGCTGATGTGTCGACAGTTCCTTGTTGAATCACAGAAAATAATATTCCAGTTTTGAAATCCGAATAAATTTCAGTGAATGTCTTTGTCCAAGAATTCTGTATGAGTACCTTAATTTCCAGGGAAAATAATCACTTTAAATTGAATAAAATAAAAATTCAACTCAAACTGGTCAGAACATATGTTTAAAGCCCGACTGGCTAATTCTTATGATAACATGAGTTATAAGACTAACTAAAACGCAAAACAGATTCCCGTATGAGGGTCACGTGGTCATCCTTCTAGAACAAAATAGAAGCTTTTTACATGCCTAACATCACGTACTCCAGGTATGGCCTTGATTGAAATCAATGGTTCTTACTCTGGGAATGAATAATAATTTTTTTTAAAAAAAAAGTTGTTTACTAGAACTCTTACTGGTCCTGAATCAAGGTCAGCAACTAGATACAGTGTTTCTACTACTGGTTGTTTATCAGTAAAATAAAAAGTCAGGTCGAACAATTTTAAATCCAGTAAATAAAGCTACATTACAATAACACGTAATATAAATAAAAAATATTTTTTTTTTTTTTGAACTAACAAACAATTAAATTACATATACATAACAGTCATCATCACCTTATTATTATTATTATTATTATTATTATTATTATTATTATTATTATTATTATAGCTAAATTCTCTGCAAATTATTATCACTTGCCTCCGAACAATATTTGCATGATCTACACGAGTGCAACGTCAACATGGCGAGGACCTATCAGGCACGCATTTAGTGGACAAAAGCTGGTCCAGTGAGAAAGTTGCCGTTGAAATTTCAATATTATATTATGAGAATTCCAATCTCGCACGCTGAGCCAAATTGTTGGTGTTGAAAATTGCATTTCATATTTCGAGCTTTGCAACTTCTGCTGAATTACTTTGGGGTGGTTGAAAGTGCCATACATTAAAAAAAGGCGTATCTAGATGCTAATAACGCAGTGGATGGCATAGTTGATATGATATATTTGTTTCCAAAGGTGAAAGAGAAATGTGTAGGTAATGTATAATATAAAGTGTCACCAGATTTAAATATCATATGTCATGTGATAGCGCCCTTAGTGGTAGATTACTTTACGGTAGAAATCTGTAAGGGCTTTTGGTAATTGGTAATGTGCAATTCATTACAGATGGGTGGAGGATGGTATTCTGTTTGTGAAGAAATGGCTTAATAGTATGGTAATAGTGATGTCCCATTTATTTCAGTTAAGTATCCAACAACATTTATCAGTGAGTGTGTGAAAGAATAGCTTGTAATTATAAAATTCCATACCTTTTGTCCACATACTATGATGCAATATGAAGGCTGGGTATAGTGAAAACCAAATATCACTGACACTTATGAATATTCAATTTAGTGGCAAGGAGAAGTAGATTGTGCATAAAACTTGGAGAAATTCAGCTTGAGTTGTATTTCTGTACATACCATTTGCAAATGAAATGGATTTTTGTCATTTGTGGTCATTGATAAGCCTTTGACAATTGTTCCTAAAATAAGTGCTAGGGAGACCTGTACTGGCCCTAAGCAGCAATTTATGATGAAAACAAAGACACAGTTGTACATGTATTTTGGAAATAATAATAATAATAATGACACATTTTTCAGTGGCAAACTTTATGATGATCACCAAAATGAACAGTTTGGAATATTTTGATATTTTATGCCCACTTGTTTTTCTGTATATGCTGTACATCGTTTCTACCACAATTGTTAATTTTGTTTTCTATATTGCATTAATTAATGGGTCTTGGGTTGAAATCTCTGGCCACATTCTTTGTATTCTTGTAATGGGTTCAAGACAAAATGTAAGACTTTGTTATTCTCATCCTTGTACCCTGGTTTCTAAAACACCTCATGTCTTTGTAAATTACCACACTGTATGCACTTTATGACGATAAAAACTAATTTAGAGAGTGTTAAAATGTTAAAGCAATATCAACACCTATCAAAACACTGAGAATGTCATTAAATCACCACTCTGTCTGTCTGTCTGTCTCTCTGTCTCTCTCTCTCTCTCTCTCTATATATATATATATATATATATATATATATATATATATATATATATATATATATATATATATATATATATATATATATATAAACTTTCGGCGCATTGATATTTACCGAACTACATGCGGTAAACGAGGTTAGGAAAGAAGTGAAAAGTACACAAGCAAATAAGTTATTTCCTTAGTATGTATCTCAGGAATGTTTAAGAAGTGTCTTCTCTATTAATAGCATCAACCTCAACTGTTCTTTCTATATGGAAAGTTTGATAACCGTCAGGTTACTGGTACTGGCAGTTATGCAGCTGGGTCGACTGCAAAAAGACCAATATGGAGCCACATCAGATGACATCGTGATGTTCGCTATATGCAGTGTAAGAAAACCCAATGCATATGCAAAATGTAATGCTTGTTGCATCGTGCCTAGTTTCCATGCAGCACGATAATTACAATGCAAGAGCTCAATTCTCGCTCAGTATGGTGAGCTATTGTGCGTACAATGCAATTAGCTTATACAAATTTCCTAAAAACAAGTTGTTCCTGCACATTTAAACGAAAGTATTTTTAAGTTAATTTATAGTTTATATGTTTGCACTTATTACGTGGTATACGTGATATTTGCCTATACCACACCCACCCACCTATGATGAATGTTCGCGTTACCAATAGCCCTTAAGACATTTGTAGGGCAGTGCTTCATACGTCAACTAAATGACTCGTGACCATGACGATCAATACTTACGCAAATGTACATTACAAGCCTCGCACAGTTTCACATTCGGACTAAAATTCTGTTTCCGGTAGATAACAAAATCCGATTACATCGTGTCTTATATAGTGTACGTCTACGTAATGAAGGCAGATGTTCGAACCCGATAGGTAGCTCAACAGAGAAAAGGTGGTATATGCGACTCGTTCGTTGTGATTGGTCGAGTAGGTGGAAATAAGTTACCTAGGGAGCGTCACCAGTTATTATGTACTTTTGAGAGAGTGACGGATGTAAGGTGACGTTCTTTGCATTTGAAACATGCACAGTGGAGAGAATGTTGACTTACATTTACGCTACTTTGATGTAATGTGGCTGACATTTCTTTGCATATTGTACTTGTGGAAATTGTACATGATCTCAGCACACTGTTAACTAAAAAGACTGTTCCCATGTGCTAAAAAAATCAGCCTGAATTAGTCTAAAGTACATTATCTTTAGCAGCTATTAAAATAGGGACAATGAACGTTGCCAGACTAGACAATACCAGCTTTTGAAACCGCAATAAATGAATGACCAAATACATAAATGTAAAAAAAAGTTATCGGCTCTTTTTTTTTAACAATTTGCCTCTGAAATTCAGGAAGTGAAAATGACCAAGTGGAGCTGGCACTGTTTGAAAGGTACACATCTGGAGTAAGGTCAAGCTGTATACTCTATAACCCATATTACACCCATCAATCATACACCAAAATAAAGGAAATTAAAGGTTCTTTGAAAAATACCTAAGATATACAAGGTATTTTTTTTAAATAGCCAGTATAACCAGTGAGGAAATCCGGGAAAAGTCTTTTTCTTTAAAATTCTAACCCTATGCAAAATACGAAACTGTAGAGCGCCACCCAAACCGTTACAAAAGGGTGTGACTAATAAAACTTCCTTTGTTTCAGTCATGTGATGTAGTAAACAGTAGTCTAAAGCGGCTATCTAGAGCAGATTCACAGTGACAGGTGATAAATTGGTACAGTGACGTAGCAAGAAATGCTGCCCTCCAACTTAAAACACAATTAGGGGGCCTCCTCCCAATGAAAAAAGTGTTTGATGGTAATTCGGGGCCTCCACCCCGACCAGGCAGTTGCAGGGTTTGTTTGGGCAGTAGCTACGCCACTGATCTGGTATTAAATTTCACCTGCTGATCGCACTGTCAAGTAGATTTCACTGGCTAACAACCAATTAGCTCCCAGTAAGGAACAGCTTTCTTCGACGATAGGTGGTTCAGACGGAAGAAAATGTAACCATCTTCCCATTTAAAGCGGGAATTCGTCCTTTAATTTAAAAAAAAAAAGAAAAAAAGCACAGCACAAAACGTTCTTTACATGCTTAAGTGAATAAAGTCCTTTTCAGTACGGCCGTGTTCTGATGACTTTTCAGACTAAGCTGTCATACATTTACCTGAGTGAAAAGGCATGCAGGCCAATAGTCCAACATCTCACGAAAATTGGGTAATTTTATCAAGGCATACTGACCCATTTTAGCACATATTTTTTTAAAAAAAATACAGACAGTCACGGGAAATCTGTTTTCTGTCCTTTCTAAAATGTAGCATATTTCATTATATCACTCTTATATATTAATATCGTTTTAATAGTGAAAGAATTTACTTCAGTTATCATACAAGCAGTATTATTTGGCTGTAAAAATTCCTCAGTTGTCCTCAAAATATGGCCGCCAGTGTTTATCCAGATATTCCCTTATTTGCCCTCCAATTATTACAGCCAGGGTCAATTCGGATAATGCCTTATTTGTCTTCCAAATATGACCACCAGGGTCTATTCGGATAATGCCTTATTTGTCCTCCAAATATGGCCATCAGGATCTATTCGGATAATGCCTTATTTTTCCTCCATATATGGCCACCAGGGTCTATTCGGATAATGCCTTATTTTTCCTCTAAATATGGCCGCCTTAATCCATTAAAATAATGCTTTGTGATTGTTCAAAGATCATAAAATGTACGCACACAAGTACCGAGAGGTTAAACAAAAAGTGTCGCATTCGCAATAACAACCATTTTAAAATCAAGGCATATGGTCGCAAGTGCATGTTTCGCTTAGAAGTTGCGATTTATTTAGCGTTTATATGACTTCAAATTGGAAAATTTAACTGAGCTATTGTACTGTAACCTACAGGACAGTCCACGTTGTTTTGCTGTATGGATTACTTGTGACAGTAATTTTATATTATTAACTTGACAAATATAAAATCATTGGCAAAAGCATAGCATAATCTATTGGTGGCTTTGCGTATTTCCTATTAAATGTACCTATTAAATAATCCTTAAACATTCCTGGGCTTGTAATTCTTATATAAAGCGAGAAATAATTAAATTTTCAAGTATTGTTTCAATCCGAATAAGAAATACCACAGGTTCAATTCACAAATTGCTTCTCTCTATAATAAACCAAACCCATACAGCTGCTATTTAAAATTGTGACAATAACATATAACAAATGTTAACATCAACACGCTCTCAATTTTGTTCTTCTCATACACTTGTCGCGTACATCTAAGTCGCAAATACATTTTGTACTTTCATCCTCTCTTGTATAGAGCAAACCCGTGATTCCATGGTCCTGAGTGAAGCAAATATACCTGTTATTACCAATCGCCGATGTAGTGCTATGTGGAGGAGAAACCGTGACGCCATTATTGTACCATCTCATATATGCGGCTTTGCCCCTAACATAAGTGTTTGTAATGTGAGTCTCTCTCTCTCTCTCTCTCTCTCTCTCTCTCTCTCTCTCTCTCTCTCTCTCTCTCTCTCTCTCTCGTATCAATGACGAGTCTGCAAGCTTAGCTTAGTTTTTTTTTTCAGGTGCAAGTCAATCGATGTTTGTTCAAATTTACGATTGACTGGTAACCAGTTATAAGCCTGGCAAAATGTGAATCAGGTAATGATTCCCAGCAAAATGTTAATCAAGTAATAATTTCCAGCAAAATAATAATCAAATAATGATCCCCGGCAAATGGTATTTAAGTAATAATTCTCAGCAAAATGATAATAAAGTAACGATTCCCAGCAAAGTGTTAGTCATGTTAGTCTAGTAATGATTCCCAGCAAAATATTAATAAAGTAATAACGCCCAGCACAACGTAAATCAAGTAATGATTCCCATAAAAATATTAATAAAGTAATGACTCCAATCAATGTTGATAACAAATATAACAAAACACTTTTTTTATCGATATAATGGTTCGTATCCTTTGAGTATTCATCCTTCTAGTTAAGGTTAGTCGATCCATTCTGGCAGAGTGATTGCAATCAGCTCCCTATAAATTTGTCAATATGCAGCGTAGTTAAAACAACCAAAACCCATGCAAATTCAAAGTATCAAATTGATAAATTTTACATGTTGGATATTTTTTCTTTGTACATGTATACATTACCCATAACATATAAACATTTTAGTTATCTGGTTCTTAATTCAGTTTCTACATCTTTACTTTAGTTACCTGCTTCAACACTTACTTGTTCTCCAAATAAACAGAAGATATTCGCTATCTAGATCAATGGACCTCACGTACATAATTAATCTGCAGCTGACTCATGTGTGTAATTTTAGTCCAACTGCATCTTCGACCTCGAATGTATATCAATAGTTGCCATTCGGACCATCTTGGCTCTTTGGAAACAAAGATTGACCGAGCAGATGCGAATGCATCGAACTTTTTTTTTTCATTCATAACTCCTCAGTCAATCCAAGTGTAGATGTGGCTGAGATCGTCCGAATAGACTGCGTTTTCCATTTTGTGGAGATATTTCAGGCAAACAAATTGTATGATTTTTTTTGGTAAATTACTGTGCCGACTTACATCAGAAAATCATTTTGTCTCGCAGAAATGATTCTGGCATTCTGTTTTCCTGTTTCAAAAGTTTCTTTCATAAGCAAATTTATCTGTAGCAGACAACCATTCTGGAAATCTCGTATAGTATACCCACTATATGTAGAAAAGGACATAAGTTCCATTTCGTCATGTTATTTGAACTTTATATTATCTCTTTAATCGTAAACTTCAACATATCTGTTTTCCAGGGTGATAGTGGTGGCCCCATGGTGTGTGATGGCCTACTAGCAGGTGTCGCCTCCTGGACTATTAAAGGATGTGGTGCCAAGGACCCCAGTGGTACCTTCCCAAGTGTCTATGTTCGAGTATCTCACTATATTGACTGGATCATGAACACAATCCGAGCCAATAATTTTGCCTGACACACGAATTTGTTCTTTGCGCAAGATTTGTTGACATGGACCGATGTAATAATCATCCAGAAACAGGACAAGTGTTGCCATCAAAGCAATCGATAAAGCAACCAGTCACACTCTCTATCCATCTATCTGTATCGCTATCATTTTTTTTTGGAGTACAATCCCATTTTCAATCTTTAATGGATGCAGCGTCGTTGTATGCTTTAAACACCTTTCTGTGCGCTTTGAAGATGCAAATAAATCTGAGACAGAAGTGTTGCAACTGTTTCGTTATGTGCCGTTGTTTAACCCCCCACCCCCACCCCCACACAGCCCAAGCGCTTTTAAGATCTGCGGATCACTTTGTTTAAGTGCTACTATTAATCTACTGATCCAACTATGCAGTTTTACTTATCTATTTTAGTAGTCAAACAAAATATTTATTATCTACATAATATTTAGTTTCTGATGAGTATCAGTCAATGTAAGTCAATGGTTGTCGATCCGCTTTGGTAGAATAATTTCAATCATCTACTTGTAGATTGCAAATTCACTTCGTAGTCTTACGACTATAGTTCGTAAACTATGTAACAGAACTAAGCGAAACCAATAAGTTTAGTAAAATCAACTATTCTCTAAGTTTTAAGTAAAAAATTAAGAGACACTTACAGTATTGTGAATTAAATCCCAAATAATCCTAAATGTCCTATCACAAGTATAAAAGTATAGAAAGTTCAGAATGAATTCCAATAGTCTTGAATGTCCAGAAGTACCAACAGCACTGAATGTCATGATGTGCCAACAGACTTGAATTTCCTGATGTACCAACAGTCTTGAATGTCCTCATGTCCCAACATTCTCTAATGTCCTGGTGTACCAACATTCTTGAATGTCCTGATATACCAACAGTCTTGAATGTCATGATGTTCTAATAGTCTTTAATGTCCTGATGTACCACAAGGATGTTATCCAGACTGTCTTTTGAACGAGTTCTCAGTAATTCAAATAATGTGTTAATCCTAATGTAAATGAGCGTTTAGTAATTCCAACGAACGATTTAAATAAACAAATACAGCTGTAAATAGAGAATTCCAAATGGGTAATGACTTAATAATAAATTTATGAAATGAGTTGAATAATGTCCAGCTTTTGCGAGCCTTGACGAGCAAAAGCTAGACATTATTCAACGAGTTTCCTAAATTTAATTTTAAATCATTACCCATTTGAGATTCTGTTTGTGATAAAAATTTTATTTTAATGGAAATAGAAAGAAGAAATAATTTCGTTAATTCTATCTCAGACGATGTACCTTTCATTTCTTGGGCGTAAAAAATAGTCCCAAACTCTTGTCGATTTTTTAGCAGTTTTACAATCAAAGTCTTTTAAGAGCAGATTTTCTTTACAAATTAGAATTAAAAAGTCAATTATCCTTCAGAATAAATGGAACGTTTGACTCAGAGAACATAGTTTTTCAACACAGAATGTGTATGCAAATTCCGTGTCATGTCGCATAGTTTGATTCATTTAGGTTGGACGATCAATGCAACAATGTTGACACCAAAGGTATATCACTTTCAGTACTGGAAGTTGTTGGATATTCATGTGAAAGGATTACTACAGGGTGAAGAAATTCCATATTTACTGTAATGTATATGTAAACAGATATTTGTATTAGTTGATTTGGAACAGGAGGCAGTAGGAATTGCTTCACACAAGAAACATTATATTAAAAGTCATATAGGTCATGTATGCGTTTTACATCGATTATTTCAGTAATGGATGTCATTTTTTTTAGAATTTGATTTTACACACCTTTAAATAGCAATTAATCATTTTATTTGGCTCCTCATACATCCATATTCCTTTGGAAGGTCATTATTTACACGCCCCGAGAAGTACCTACAGCAAAATATATGTTAAAGTACGTGGACATTTTTGGACGAAATGAACACGGAGGTTTGATCCAGTACAATCCGGATTGAAGTTCGAGCGCTGTGATGTCACAATGAAAACTACGTATGTTGATAAACGGTTCGTACTACCCTATATTGTGACGATTAGACTCGACGTGCTCCTTTCTCTACCCGTATCGGTACCTGGCCACCATTCGTCTGAAAGTTTCTTGATGACAGTTAAGGTGCAGAGCATTCAATAATCAGGATTGAATAGACTTCGGTTAAACAAAATTGGCATTAAATTTTAAAACAACAATTTTATATATCATTTAAAATGAGTAAATGCACATACATGGACTATATTACTTTTAATATAGCTCGTTTGAACAATGTTACCGCGTAAAATAATGTCGTTTGATAGGCCTAGCGTTCCGTCAGTTGGGAGACCGGTTTGAGTTCACATTATTCTTTTAACAGAGGTGAGTTTATTTTCTTCTAGAAGTTAATATTCAAACCACTCTTGTAAATATATCGCGGATTCCATGTTACAGTACTACCGCCGACCCATCCCCTCAAGCAATACCCTTAGGTTTATTTGTTGTTGTTATTTGGGGTTTAACACCATTTTTCAGCGCATGATAGACAATACATGGTGTAACGAACCCCTGTGGGGTAAATTCGCCATATTCAGAAAGACGTGAAGTTCCCAAAATATTAATAGTATTAGTTAAAACAAAACGTTCTTAAAGGATGAGTGAAGTAAATTTGCCAACGATCGCAGCCAATCAGAAAAGAGAATACTGCGAACAATTTCTTGGTCTTATTTGGACCAATCATTATCACATAAAGTGATACGTTAATGTGTTGTAATATCGAAAATATTAAACTGCACATACTATATGTAAAGTGTCTAGACTATATGATAAACTCGGATAACAAATGGATTCCAGAGACTGATCTTAAGACAGGAGTGAACTATTTGTTTAATAAGTGTGTGTGTGTGTGTGTGTGTGTGTGTGTGTGTGTGTGTGTTCCTGCTTGATCTACGTCGCAATAGAATGTTCCATGGAAAATTCCACCAACTCGTAAATAAGACTTGGCCTTGAACTCAAAGTTTAGTAAACATCTTGTTTACCACTCCATCCACAACACTCAATCACGAACTATAGCCAAGCGCACAATATGATTTAAATATACATAATAGTAGATGAATGCAAATTAAATATATTATATCTATTCTTTTCATATTTTTTTTTCTTTGTTAATGTACAGATTACCAACAACATAGAAAAACAACATTGCTTTCCCTTTTCCTGTGTTCATACTTTGAGTGTATGTTCTGCATTAATCTCTGCATAATGATCTATCACAGTTTTGACCGCGTTTTTTCTCTTATGCAAATGAGATCTCTTAAAGTTTCCGTGAATTAGGAAATAATTTTGTGGTGGAGTTTACATTTCATTTCGAGTATAGTTTTGTTGAGAAATACGAGACAAAAGCACGTTTAAATATCTTTAATTCCAAATTCGAAATAGCTCTAAAGTTTTGTTTGTTCCATAATACCAATTTAGGGGACAAAAACTTATGAGACAGGTGCTTTATGCTTTATATAGAAAATGCTATCGTGCTATTAAGACAATTTTGAAAAGAATGAAACATTGTACATGTTGTGATTCGATTCAAACTTTACGTGTTTGATTTGCAACGTTCCCTCTTTGTAAAGACTTGAACTTAAGGCAATACATGATCCACAATATGAAAACCTATGTCTTTTGCTTTCATAGAAAATGAAAACCTATGTCTTTTGCTTTCACAAAAAATGAAAACCTCAGTTATTTTGTTGTCACATTGATGTAAAATACGAGTTGCGATAACTTACTATATATTTTCATTTACGATTTAGTAGTATTAGTTGTGGTGAGAGACACGGGATACGGGCCATTTTGCGAAGTGCGCGGTATTTTATTTTCCGAGTAGAGGGCGTCGAAAGGGACTCTCACCCTTATTGCCGCGGCCAGCGCAAACTCGCTGTGGCCATGCTTCCAGCTACGTCGCCCGTTGGCTAGCAACACTCCCATACTGCCAGATACAAATAAACCCAACTGGCTACCATATTATACAAAATAAACATCAATACCAAAACTAAAATATTTACATTCGATCAATCATACCTAAAATATAAAGAAATGCACAGTTATAATTATTGCAAAAAGTTATTTAAATACAAAATTGAAATTTCTACTTCAGGATAAATGTTAAGCAGTAAACGGACTATTCTTCACATCCCAAACTCGGTATAATTTACCAAAAGTCCAAAATATGAAATATAAAAGCTGAAATAGTACATCCAGACGAGACTTTCGAAGTACGAATACGATTACAAACAGAACTTAGTAATACTGTAAAGTAAACTAGTATTCACCCCTATGACTGTAGTTCCTGTCTGTAAATTAGACACTTCATGAAAAGATCTCGGAACCATTGAGCCTGCGCATATTTATTACTCCGTTATTATTAGTAGAGGTTAAAAGAAGTAAAAACCAGTCTAGGTATCGCTGTATGCATCAACGAAACCATTACATACAATCGTTCTAATGCGCCACCAAGTTATTTTCTTGCACTATTCAGAGACGAATACTGTAAGTCTAAAAACGTTCTCTTGTGACCTCACTTCACGTGATTTTGGCGTGGAGTGGAATCGGATTCTTTTTTTTATTATTATAAAAGCAAAAATAGTTTCAATCTGTTGAGAAGCAATGAAAAAATATCGTGTTTAAATGTCGGTGACTGAAAATTTCTGATTCTGATCCATTGCACGTGGAAAAATGCATTGTTAGATAATTAAAAATCACTCGCCCCCGAAGTATGAATCCTTACGCAAGACTTGTTCTATGGAAGCTAGTGCTAACTGTGCGTTTAGTTAACGATGTCTAATGATAAAATCGTCGTCCTGTGTTTGCACAGGCAGACAACAACATATGGTTTTACATGGTGCGGAAAATGTAAATAGTATTCTGAACAAATTATGATACTATCGTTCATTGCTGCTCTTAGGAGTGTTAGCTTTAGTAATACCAATAAACGTAATCCACATGATAGATGATGGTACAGTAGAATTTCGATTATCTGGAACTCGATTAACCGGCAGTCTCTGTTAACCGTCAGGGCATTGGACGTCAAAATGTTAAAAACAAGTACATGTACATATGATATTATGATTTTTTTGATGACCCGGTCTATTGTATAATACTTTTTATGTACATATTCTATTATCCGTCTATTCTCATATCCGTCATGGTCTCGGTCCCGCACCCTGACGGATAATCATAGTTCTACTGTACAATACAGCTGTCAAATTATTTACTTGGGTCCTCAGAACGAGGCTAAATGAAAGTAAATTCGAGAGATGTGAGATGGGAAAAAAGTTTAGGATATCGCCAAAGCTCACTTGAGACCCACTCAGGTGCTATCATTTTAGTACAATACTGTCATAAAATATAAAATATAATGTCCTTCATATCAACATATGCCGTATATCAGTTAACTGATTATACTGTCAGGCAGAACTGGATGGTACAGAAACGTTTGATTTTGCAGCGTCATAATCTTAGTTTAACTACTTCAAAAGTTGTTTGTCCTTCTTGTGACACCCTCCACGTGAGATAGGTCGTTAATCGGTCGCCATGTTGTAAAGAAAAAAAAAAACAACAAACAACCCACAAGACAAAACAAACACCAACATTTTGCATGGCTGTTGCATCCATGATGGATAAATTGTGTATTTTTCTGATGATACTTGAGGTTTTACAAGCCCATGTATTTGAATCTCATTTAGAAAGAGATATTGAAATGTTCATCAACGTTACGATGAGCTGCCGCCAAGTTCCAGGCCTCACTTTGGCGGTTGTTAGTGGCAATCAAAGTTGGACTAAGGGATTTGGAATGGCGGATATAGATACAGACAGACAAGTCAACGAACATACGCTTTTTAACATTGGGTCAATAACTAAAGGCTTCACTGCTACGTTGCTAGCAGCGCTTATAAGTGGGACTCAAAATGAGTAAGTAATATATTTTTCAATCAACATTATTTGTGTTTTTACAATAACTCCCTGAATTAAAGTATAACTAAATTCACTTCTAAGAGCCACAAAACACAATCAGTGTATTAGGCATCGTTTAGCGGCTTATTTTCATGTCAAATTATTTAAATATACATATTTTCTGCTTTATTAGCAACGATACCTTATTTTCTATTATGATATGACTCAGCTATTATAGATTTTTTCATGGAGGGTCTAAGTTGTTAGAGCATCCACCTCGGACGCGGGAAATTGCGAGTTCGAACCCCGGTCGAGGCATACCAAAGACTTAAACTTCGTCACTGATAATTTTATGTCCAAATTAACCCCCATCCCATTGGAATCCAAGACATATGTGGATATAATTTAACTGCTTGTCAATACTGATTTGTAGGTGTCAAAATGAATATGATGAAGCTATTATTATATCTTTGATTTACGTTCCATCTCTCTATTTGAAACAACATCAACAGGAAACATGTACCTTTTCAAACTCTTACGATTGTTCACACGTGATATTATTTCCTAATTAACATTTACTCGGCTATTCTTAAAATTCTGCCACACGTGAAGTGAACAAAATGATGAACAATGAAGTATCAATGGTTTCCTTTCCAAATTGTGACAATATACGGTCATTGTTGAAATAATTCCTGAACTCTTTTTCCCTACTTCATTGCACAACGTTTAGTGCTAAAATCCTATGTAATGGAGGTCAAACATCTACAAGAAGAAATGTGATCGATCGTCTCGTGAACAAATAAAAAAGTCTTAAAGTTTCAATTTTAGTATTTATGACTATGTTTAAACCATGTACGTGCAAAGAAAACCGTTATAAAGTATCACTATTTGTTTGGTGCTAAACACAAAACTCGAGTGTAAAACGTGAACTAAAATTTATATTAGAGACCGGTTATCAGAGCCATCTTTAGGTTCACATAAATTTACACTGCTCAGCGATTTTGCATATGAAGGAATAACGTTGCAAATTGACCCTATTTTCTTCTAAAATATAATCGTGATCTATTGTCGTATTAAATAGGGCTGATTTATTAATTTATATTGTGTGTAACGGATGCTAATATTATTACTGCTAGAATTCATTCACCCTATGGTTAAGACCCTCCAGACACCTGATTTACGTTTCTTTTCAAAGATAAAGTAATTACAGTCACCCTGTATGATGAACAAGTGCAAATTAAATACGTATGCTTATTTTATCTATGCATCCAAGATACACTTAAAGATCTTTAAGCTGAATGTTTCCGTCAATTTTAGGAAATTAACACCCGTTACGTGTATAATTTATTACTAAACAGTTTTCAAGAAGAAAATTATTTTGTTCCTATATTAGCATTTCTCGTAAGACATGTTCTGACTTGTCTTTGCTCAACAAGGAGAAGGTATGTATAATATCATAATCGAGTAACAGATATTTACTCGCTTTTGGAGACGAAAAAGAAATGAAAAACTTTTTTGCACCTAATCGAACCGATGTATCATTAGCTATTTTAATTGTAGATGCTACTACAAATATAACGTTTCGGAGGAACACTGAAGCTTTGTGTTTACCAAGAGACTGCCATTAGTTTTGCGATTTTTTTTTTTACCATTAAGGTGTTAAATGGAACATGGAGCATTGTAGGGCTTGTTTTGTACTTGCTTATGAATTTTTCCTGAATTTATTAGTAATCTCTTGTGAAACCATGAATAGATGTAGACATTAAATTATTAATATGCATTCTTGTCATGGAAGTTCATTATGATGATATAAACAATAGGTTTGTGGTCTATATATTTTCAGACTGGTAGAATTAACATGCACAAAGTAACTGTACACTTTGCTCACTCTCTGCAGAATTACCTGGAATAGTAAGGTATCCAATATCCTCGAAGGATTTTCATTTCCGGACACTGTCCGAACGACGATGACTACTTTGAGAGACATTCTGTCCCATAGGACTGGGCTGTCTGGGCTAGACTATGGAATGATATCCGGTTATCCACCAGAACTTACACGTGCGGAAATGACACGGTAAAAGTTTTTACTCTCAGAGGGAACGAATTTTCACATTTCATTGTAAAGTCAACTATGTTGTCATGTTTTCGAGTACTGTACTCATATATTGTTGTAATAAACAAATTAATAAACATTAAATAAAATTGTAAAACACTTATAAAATTTAAAACACCTATTTCATCAAACAATTTAAGTCACAGGTAGCAGCAGGGAGGGTGAACAGACCACTCTTATAATTAAGCCAGATTTTAATGATAATTAAGCCAGAATTTGCTTCAATTATATACTGTTCGAGCAGACCCTCTTTTCTCTGTCTGCTTTAAAAATATCTCTTACATACATGTGGTCACCCCTCCCTGCTGCTGTCGATTTGAAACCAATGATTTATAAATTCAAAAATAAACAGCAGCTATGATGTTCAGTCTACCATTCCACTGGGTCCCTTCTGCCGGTAAAGTCTTTTGCCAATAAGGTCCTAAGAGTCCCTTATTGAAGCCTTAGGCCCACAGGGCACTCTTTCATCGGTTAAGACCTGTATTATGGTCCACAGGCACCTTATTGAGACTTTTTGGTCCGGCGGGCATTCTTTCTGAATGCCCCTATGTGGGTACTTTCAGTGGTCACGACTTCACATCATCCTGCTGTTTATTTTAGGACGCAAGCGCATATAGTAACCCCTCCCCCAAATCAAACCCCGGGGAAAGTGCAAACCTGCACTCACCACGTTGTTTGATGTTGGCCAGGGTTACATGAGGCTTATGCTTGCGCCCCAATTATTAAAATAAGTGGTATCCCAGGGCCACAAACCACCGACATGTGTCAGTCATGGGGAACCGAACCCTAGACCTCGAGTACGAGAGTCAGACGCGATAGCAATGCACCATGTTCCACTTGCAAATATGTGTTTCAAAAATAAATATATAAGCATTGACTCTGTCACGGCAGATTCTGTGATCAGTATTTTATCTGATTCTGAATAAAATCTGCAATTTTACATATTTCTGCCGTTTCTGCCTTGTTTAAATATTATATTATCAACCCTTGATTTCATCAGGACAGAACTATCTAGCAATGAATGCATGAATCGATATTATTCAGTTCATTCTGGTCTGAACAAAAAAAAATCGATAATGACTAATGTCTATAGCGTGGTTCGTCCTGATTTTAGGCAACAGATTTTTGTGGTTTGATTATATGAAATAGGTCAATTTCTCAGACTTTTCAGAGATACAGGGCTGGGAAATCGAAGTCAAAGAAGAAACATGACTGTATAGTTAGGAAACTATTAATTATAATGAAAAAGAACTATGCCCCGTTTTCAAGACTACGCTATCCTTGACTGTCAGGGGAAATAACTGCTTCATTACTCTATGAGTGACAGAGTTATTCAGTATCAAGGACCAAATATTCTATCAATACCAGCAGCAGAGAGGGTGTAATTAAATCATTGTTATATCAATAATGATTGGTGAAGCTCACTCAGCTAGACTAGCTCGAGAGCGACTAGAAGCAATTAAGAAATATGTACCTGTCCGTGATTCTGTCAGACAAAAATTACAAGCGCGTCAAGATCTAAAAGAAGGATTTGAAGAAGCCGCAGAAGAATTATTTAAACCTGTCACAAAGACTACTAAAGGTATTCTTCCCGTGTTGGAAAAAACAGCTGAAGCAACTGGAAAAATAGCAGAGCGAACTAAGAAAACAAAAAAAATTCTACGAGAACTTCCAGGTGAGATAGCTGCGGCTCAGCCACAATTACAAGAAGAAGTACAACAAGTACTTGATAGTGTTGACAAAGTTCGTGAGGAGGTTGGCGATATAAAGGATCTTGCTACGCCAGAATCAAAACCAAGATCAAAACCACCAGCCCGATTTTCCAAAGAAGGTCATAGGATGCTTCAAAAGACCCTATAGCGCTTGCCGCAATGGCATATCAACGTCATGGTGAATTATTAAATCCAAATACCGCTAGTGTTCCAAAGAAAAACTGGGTTCCTTTTGTATTTCGAAAGTCTCGTGGTATTTTGAAGTGATTTTGAAGATTTTAAGAGACAAGTCAAAGAGGCTGAAAGAGCTTCCTCATTGGAATACAACCCGCATTTTACTGAGGAAGAAGAAACAATTGGAAGTGGTATTGGTACAGGTACAAATGGAAGTGGCCTTGTTACTTGTCCCGACAACGTCCTTGCCGACGTGGACAGATTAGAAATTCTGATTGGTGGAAAACGAGCCGGTAATAATTCTCCAGAAATTATTAATGAAGCAGCTGCTATTTGTCAACGGTTATTTACAGGCGGTATCATGGATATTAACGTGTATCGGTCACTCATTAATGAAATTGCCGATGATTATTACAGCGATTAAGCAGTTAGATATAATTATTATAATAGATGATCATACATGTTGCTCAACGTGGACCAACTATGGTCAGGGTGGTAAATTCAAGATTACCTGTATACAAAAAATTCTACGGAGATGGACTCGGTGATGTTGTTCAGGGTTTATTTAGAAGGATAGCCCCAAAAGCAATACCGATTGCAAAGCAATTAGGCATGAAAGCTATTGACGTTGTTCGTGAAAAAGTTATTAGTGCTGCCGGCGACGTCGCCAGTAAAGCATTCTCTGCAATCAAGGATAGACTAGCACGATTAATACGACGAAAACCTCAGCCAGTAAAATTACCCAGCACTGAAGTGATGCCTGCAAGTGTTAGTAAAATAATAAATCAAGCCGCAAATCAAAAACTAGCAGTTAGCTGATGAAAAGGAAAAAAACTTTGCAGCAAGTCTGATGGCAGGAAGTGGTCTTCGTATTAGAGGATGACCAATAGCATAACATGTTCAAACGTGTACCTGATCCCGCATTTGACATGGATGCACCAGTTCTCAAAGATGAATCTGTGCGTGATTATCAATATTATTCCTACGACGCACGATTACCAAATCGGCGCGGACGAATTGAATTACAAGTTCAAGATACAAGTAGATATTTCTTGCCCGCTGAAGCACTTATTGAAGTAGAAGGTGAAATTTTAAAAGCAGATAATACTGAATACGAAGGTGATATTAGTGTTGGTTTTGTTAATAATGGTATCATGGCGTTGTTCGACAGCACCACATACATGATCGACGGAAAAAATATTGAATCGATTCAAAAAGATGTTGATGTTGCCACGACAATACTTGGCCTTGCAAGATACAGCGACGATTATACAAGATCAGCTGGTCCGTCAATGATGTTTGCCAAGGACACTTCTAATTCTCCTGAATACGAACAGTATAATAAAGGACGACCAAGGAACTTTGCTGAAAATGCCGACGTGGATGTGCAAAGTATGATTATTAATGTCAAAACAGAATTCAACTTAGGATTTAGATCACGTCGAGCAATGTTGCAGGGGACCAGCCGAAGATTTTCATGTGCAATTCCGTTATCACATATTTTTGGATTTTGCAGAAATGTTAGAAAAGTTATTTTCGGAGCCAAACATACAGTCGTACTCGTACGAAAAGCAACCGACGATGATGCAATATGGCGACCTGTTACTGATGCTGGTAAAGTAATTCTGACAAAACTTTCATTGTGGATGCCAGTAATGACTCCAGCGATATCTGAAGAAGATCGGTTACTCGCTTTCATGGGCAGCGGCGGTAAGTCGACGCTATCATGGTTAACAACAACCACAGATGCTGTTCAAAGCACAATTAATGGTTTATTTACATGGCAGATAGCACCACAACAGGGTATCTTTGCTCCGCGACATATATTCGTTGCGCTTCAAGATGCTGCACGAGTAAATGATCAAACGCATAGTACAATGATATTTGACAAACTCGGTGTTTCCGAGGTTTCATTGAGGATAAATGGACATCAAGAACCATCGGAGGATATTTTGTTGAATTTCGAGCAAAATCATGTTGCACGTGCGTATCATCGTCTGATGTCGTTTATGGGGCGTGATCAAAATGTTGATACTGGTTTACAAATATCACAGCTAGATTTTACAACGCTGTACCCGATTTATTACTTTTCGCTGGAACATTTGGATTTGTTTAGACAGTCCGTTGTTGACATACATTTTCGAGCTCGTGTAACCCGAGGAGCTATTGCTAATTACAGAGCAATCGCCGTTATACTCAGCGATAAAACAATGCTACTTGAAGGTGTTGGTGGACGAATGAGAGTTATTGATGCGCCAGTAGAAAACATGTAATTAGATCACGAATAAAATTATAAATGTCATATCATCATGTTAGTGTCAGTCTGACCCCGGGTCAGATTAAACGATTACAATTCCCGTTAGCATCACGATGCGGAACAAAAATATCATTAAAACAAGAACAAATGAGCGGTGAAAATAAATTATCGTTGACCGAGCGTCAATTCAAGAGATTCAACGAAGCTAAACACGCCAATAAAGGAATACGATTAAATCTTTCCGTGGGTGCAATCAAGGATACTATTAAAACCGGAGGAATATTTCCGCTTCTCGCAGCTATTCCAGCATTAATAGCCGCAGCCGCTCCAGCTGTTGCAAAAGCTGCTGCGTTAGGTGCAGTTGAGACAGCTGCTGGAATGGCTCTAAAGAAAGCAACTGGAAAAGGATTAAAGAAAAGGAAATGAAGAGGTCACGGTCTGAGACTTCCAGGGTCTGGATACGGAAAAGGATTAAGAATTCCAGGGACTCGCTGATTTTCCCGATGTCTAACTTTGATTTACTCAATGCTGCTAAGCAACTAAATATAAAGAATTTTAGAGGTGTTTTTATGCGTGATCGATTACCGAAGAATCCAAATCTGAAAGAAACTGGTATTATTAATCTCTATAAAAGATCTGGTCGTGGCACTCACTGGGTTGCGTACGCGATTGATCCACGTGGAATTATTTATTTCGATTCGTACGGACTGGCACCACCAAAAGAATTTTTAAAATACGTTGATACAGTACGAAGTACTGCACTTCAAATATTCCAATCTGGTATTCAACGCTACCAACACAAACATTAATTGATCCACCAATATTTGGCCGTGAAGCACTAGCAGTACTTGATGCTGTATCAAGATCAACGAAACCACCTCATAAAACTGTACACGAATATACATTAAATAATCGCTAATTATATAATGGTAGATATTTGCGGAAGATCAGCTAAAACCAAACCTCAACAAGCACCAGGTGAAGACTTACTCAAGCGAGTAACAAAACAGATCAATGATGAGTTATCTGACATGCTCAATCTTGCCAATGTTGATCCAAACGAACTTGTTGTATTTCAAAACCGTGAAGGAAAACTGAAGACGAGTAATATTTCAATCAATGATATTATTATTCGTAATCGATTAGCGCGAGAAGGTCTTGTTGCTGTATATGACAAAGACGGCAAACTTGTTCCTAGTGTTGTTACTCCGTCGTCGATCCGAGATAGCATAAGTGAACGAGTGTTAAGAACCGGTGATATAATGAACGGCGTCATTAACATGAATAATAATAAAATTATTAATGTAGGAGAACCGACGGATAATCTCGAAGCTGCAACAAAAATGTATGTAGACGATAACAATATTCCGATGACAACTTCGTTGTCGACGATCAATGATGGAATGACCGCATTTAGAACTGAATTTTTTAATCATGTACAACTGCTTATGAATTTTTGCAGAAACGTAAACAGAACCACTAATGAATTTTTTGGAAGTCCACCAATCGTTGACATAAATCTCAAAGATATAAATAGAGAATCACCGATATTGTCAGTGGAATTCCTAATGTCGTCAATAAAACCGATCTGATTAAAATTCCACACAAACAAATTAGCAATATCGTGTACACGGTATCATCAGGATCATCAACATGGACACCGCAAAATAACACAATCAAACATACCGCAGAAGTAACTGGTATGTACAGGCTGTCAGTGTTCAGCTCTGCAAAATTCAGGATATTTACTACATTTCCATGGCATCACTCAATCGATGCTTTTTCTGGAACCGTGTCTGTAGTGTTAAATAAAGATACCGAAGAAGAATTTATACTGGAACAATCCGATAAAAAATTAACCCCGGCGTCTTACTGGTGGTGCATAGAATTTGTAGCTGAAACACCTCCGTTGTCTTAGACAACAACTAAAGTATAATGATAGACGTTCAGCGATACAGATACGATCAAGTAACGACATGGCAGAATAAATTAAAAACCATCATCGACAATTGTACAGCAAAAATAAAGAAATATCGTAGACGTGCGGTTGTCGTTGATATCATCGTTTATTCGGTTTCCGCGATTGTTGCTGAAACCGGCGTAGTATTATCAACGCTGACGATGACGGCGCCGATCGTTGTAACAATCATTGTTTCATCGTTAACGTCGATCGCTGGAATATTTAATATTATCACGAAAAAGATAAATACGTGCACGAATGAAAAATTGAACGAGTACACGATAAAATTACACACAGCAACGACCGCATACTTTAAATTATCATTGATGATTTCTTCGTCGCTCAATGATCGAATGATATCTGATGAAGAATTCAGTATTATAATAAAGATGTACAATGATGTATTTGATGAAAAAATTCCTGAACAGGATTTAAAACAATAATAGTATAATAATGGCCGAGTCAAGGGAATTATTATAACAGATCGTCACTAATACTGCTCCGGTAAGAACCACAATGATATCAGCGAGTTCGACTTCGTCCGAATTCAGTATTAATTTTCCGACCGCAATCCCTGCAAAAAAATAGCGCTAGCGCAATTACGAGTTTATTACAGTTGGCCCAATATTAGATCAAAATCGTTTGGTGGTCTTCCGCCGAATAATTCGTTAGTATTTGCAAATAAAAATAAACCCGATGGAACTCCTGATTGGCAAGTAGTTAGTATTCCAACGGGCAGTTATCAAATAGAACAGATCAATGAAAAATTCCAACGCAGAATTAAATCCATCACAGGAAAAGAATCAAAGATTGCCATTACCGTCCACGAGCCAACATTGTCTTCGGCCATCGAAATATTATCGCCAGATTACGCTGTGGACATTTATCAATCTTCGATTAGATTTGTGTTAGGATGGACAGATATTAAACCAACATATGAGGGTCCGCCACAACCATTACTAGATGAGTTTTTGACAACAGAACAAAAATTTATGAAGATACCCGAATACAGAAAAAAATACCCATGGGACGTTGATGAATATTTTATCGTTGACGAGCAAAAAATATTTTTATTACCAGATGTTTATCGGGTAGAAATTAAAAGCGGAGGTTTACTTACTAGTCTTGAAGCTAATGAGTTATTTGAACCAGCCAAAGATGAATTTAATAGAATTCATGAACACGTAAAAAATTTAATTATTGATTTAACAAAAAATTACAACGACGACGTAAAAAAATATTATTGATTCAATTAAGCATCTAAATGCATTAATATCTGACTATACACATATGATACATGTGTTAGATGAAAATGCTAAATTTGCTGAAAAAGTATTTATTAAAAACTATGGTAGTGATAATTTGATTTCAAGTTACGATAAAAAAATAAGATTAAAAGAAATTCAAAATAATATAAAAAAAATTGAATTTAACATCGCAGATATGTTTTCCGCGATCCTTGAGTCGTGGAGAAAAACAAACCCACCAGCAAGTATTCTCAAATGTGATAACGATCCATACGGTGGCGGCCGTCACATTTCACCGAACATCGTCGCAATCACATCAACGATCGCGGTGAATTTAGTATGTGATGTTATCGACTACAGTTATCAAGTCGACGTTGAAAAATCCAATCAGGCCCAACAAGGATACATTCTGTATTCATTCACACCTCAAGTCCCTCCAGGTTATTTGATTGTATCAGAACCAATCAACGTTGTTTATCTAAAATGTCATAATCCACTCTTATCACGGACACATTTCAAACTTCCTGACCAGTCTGGCCACTTGCTCGATCTCAGGTCAGAGTCGTTAAATATAAATCTGTATGTAAGATCGTAATGACTTCGTCATCAAAGTCATCGTAGTTACGGAAAACATCAAGCAAAAAAAATATCAAATAATTATTTTTTTTACCTATGATTTTGTCAGGATCAAGAAATGATTTATTCTGGTACAACACTATTAGTTTCGTTGCCACTATAGTCACACTCGTCTTTATCTTTAGCCAGTAACTCTTCCGTCATCGACATAATATCTCTCAGCTGTTTTATACAAGCGTGTACGAGTCTTTTCGTTTCGTATTCGTGAGATAATTCTGACCTAACCTTCTCGATGGCCCGTGAAAGAGGAACAAATAATTTCACCTGCCTATCCG
This sequence comes from Megalonaias nervosa, assembly GCA_016617855.1. NCBI lineage: Eukaryota > Metazoa > Mollusca > Bivalvia > Unionida > Unionidae > Megalonaias > Megalonaias nervosa. The sequence continues at coordinate 32,746 of JAECUM010017999.1, read as the reverse complement.
TGATTGCTGCCAGCGATCGTAACATCGCCTGTTGGATTAACTTTATGAATCTATAATCAGAGGGCAACGTATACCTATTTTCCGATTTTTTGAATTGTAATGATTCAAAATCACTCATTATTTTTTCAGGATCAAGCTCATCAGATATTTTTATACCGCTGTGTTGTAATTGCTTAATAGCAGTAATAATTGATGTGATGTTTTCGTGGTTCATTACTTTTATGCTATAAATTATTTGTTTAAATAAAAATAAAATATTTCAGAATAAATATTTTTGAATAAAAATAAAATATTTTAGAATATCTGACTGAATTCAACGATTTTGATGGGTATATTACCCGTTAACGCTAGAAAATCTGATCAAAGTCACAATGTTATTGGGTATATTACCCGTCAAATTCAGAAAATCTGACCGAATTCGCAATATTGTTGGGTATAATACCCGTCAACGCTAGACAATCTGACTGAATTTCATAAAAAATAAAATTTTATTATAATAAAAATATTTCTGAATCAGAATAAAAATAAAAATATATTTTCTTAATAAAAATAAAAATATTTTAGAATATCTGACTGAATTCGCAATATTGACGGGTAATATACCCATCAAATTTAGAAAATCTGACTGAATTCGCAATATTGACGGGTAATATACCCATCAAATTTAGAAAATCTGACTGAATTCGCAATATTGTTAGGTAACTAACCCATCAAATTTAGAAAATCTGACTGAATTTCATAAAAATAAAATTTTATTATAACAAAAGTATTTCTGAATCAGATAAATGTAAAAGTATTTCTGAATCAGATAAATATAAAAATATATTCTGAATAAAAATAAAAGTAAAAATATATTTTTGAATAAAAATAAACAGCAGCTATGATGTTCAGTCTAAGTAAATTCGTGATTTTTCTGAATAAATATATTTCTGACAATTTCAGAAGACAAGAATAAATTTATAATCCACGGATTATTCTTTGTGTATTCTTGCTCTGAATTTTTCTTGTAATCGTCGGCGCGCACGTTCATCACGTGATACTGGCATGACGGAACATGATCGATGTGAAAATCCTTTTCCTGCGTAAATTCTATCAATGAATTCTACATAAGTAATATCATCTCTTTCAGTAATTTTGACTTTAGTCCACGGAGGTAATTTATCAGCAATACTGATTTTATCTCTGTCGTAAATAATTGAATTCGTATCCATTATTATTAATTGTATGCTTTTAATTAATCATTAGCGTATCTAAATTTGATTCTCTGATTGAATTTCTTTGAGAACGTTGATTTAATTATTTCTTCAGCAACAAAACGTACTGAAGATGTGACAATATCAAAATACTTACCAGCCGAAGTTATCGATGGGAAGATTATTTCTTCACCTGTTTTTGTGTTTGTGGATATAACTGATCTTGGATATTTATTACCATGACCAGTTCTTCCGAATTTTAAATTCTTACTTTGTGTAACAACACGTAAATTTTCTAAGGAATTATCTTTTATATCTGAATTGACATGATCGATTACAAATCCTTCTTCGATTGGACCATTAAAACACTCGTAGATGAATCTATGAGAGTGATACATCTTGCTATTCCCAGCATTAAATTTCAGGTATCCAGTATTAGAAATATTACCAAGTGGTTTTTTTCGTTGACAGTGTCTGATAATACTACTACGAGATGCCTCGTAATTCTTGATGGCGGGATGTATCCTAAATTCATTCTGCTCCATTTATATATAATATCATTCTTCTAAATGATTATTCTGAAATCTAACCAAATAATCATTTATGGTTTTAAACGGAGATGCCGATGGTCCATATTTCTCATCGTAATACCGCTTCATCTCTCTGTATTTTTTACCGCCACATTGCACGCAAGATTGAGTTTTTCCTCTGACTCCAAAACCGCATCGAACGCAAGGTTTTGGTCCCGCGCTTCCTCGTCGAAAACTCTGCATATGATATCCGCAGAATTCTTTTACGCATGGTTTATTACACCGAGATGAAAACCCAATCATTAACCAGTTGTATTTGTTATTTGTTTGTATCATTATATTATAAATGAAAATCTAATTAAATAAATCCTGTCTTAATTATTATATGGAGGAATTTAAGAGATTATCCGTAATCGAACCTTCCGCCGTCTCGGCGGGAGCAAGATTTGATCTTGATAAATTACCAAAATCCAAATCAAAATACTCAATGCAAGACCTAGCTTTGATGAATCATGATATAACCGATCGTATTCGTAAAGCTAAAAAAGAATTTCGAAATGATGGTGCTACACATACTTGGTCGTCATTCAAAATCAGAGATACCGTCGACACTAAGATGAAGGACGAACCAGCAAGAAGTATTATTAATTACCTCGATGATCAGCGATATATTATTCTGATCAAAATTATTGTGCAGACGGATGATGATATTTGGATTATCCGTGATAAACGTGAACCTGTCAGAGTAACACAATCAGGACAAACTGTTATATTGGATAAAAAGTCCAAGCCAGGTGTGCTAACCGGTATTGATAAACCGTATTATGAACGAGCATATCCTGTAACCGCAGTTGTTTATGCGATATATCCGTTAAATGATAAACCCAGCATTGAAGATCTTAAACCGATGAAATTATCACGGTTAAATTGTGTAGCTGAGCGAGTTATGGAACATTTCAGAAAAGCAATACGTGGGAATGGCTTAACAGATATAAGACGTAAAAAAATAAACTCATGGGCAGAAACAGTTAAGAATACCGGAGCATCTATCAAGGACGTCGCTGAACTAGAAAAAAAATTAAAATTTCCAATAACAGTAAAAACACTAACCGTAGAGATTTTATATGCGTTAAAATACACATCAAGAGGAGCTCCAATAACAATCATTGATCATAACGCACATGCATGGACTGATGCTGTAACAATATTTTCACGAGATAGAATAGTCAGATTTTATGACGATTATATATTCGATGCTATCAGCGATATCAGTAAGAATGATCCTGTATCTGTTTGGTTTTTTCAGAGTTCAGAATCCGTGAATTACGATCAATTTGTAAAATCTAATGGAGAGATTTACCGTAGAGAATCTCTCCATGAAGAAATGAAGAATCTTGCACTGAAATACAATTCTGATGATGTTGAAGTTGAACGATTATTGAATAATTGTTTTACAGTTCCATCAGTTGCTGCCCACGCTGCTCAGAAGAAAAATTCATGGTCGCCGACACGATCAGAATTCCTTGAAGATATTCAGCATAGTTGTGTCGATTGATATGGTTGCGTGTTAACCTGGGAGTTTTCTTGGATACGGAGACTGTTCTGAATACTTCAAAAGATTTGGACATCCGACACATGAAATGAAAAGAGTTGCGATAAATGGACCATTACCTGATTTTGATTTAACTGGATTCGCTTGTGTAAAATCATTTAAGTAATAATCTTCATCTGATCGTTTAGGCGTGGTTTGGTAGACATTTCTCAGAAAAATATTGGGTTCCAATAGTGTTATTACGATACATGCTTGATACTGAAATCTTAATGTCGTTGAGTGTAAGTGAATCTGTTATATCATATCATCCGCAGAAACAAGTTTGGTTACCACAACGAAAGAAACATTCACCGACAGATCCAGATGAAGATTAAGATTAAATTGATTATGAAAATAAAGTTGCAAAAGATCTCAGTAGAAAAATAATTGGTAAATTTACTCAAGGTGGTTCATTGATCATAAACGACATTGTACAAGATTAATCATGGATGATGCTGAGTTAGATTTTATAATTACTGATACAACGAACAAAGGAACATTTATAAGCAGAAGTAATGCTTATTTGTTAGACGGAATTAAATTAGGTACAATCGTGAGTTATATCGATGGTGAGTCACCGCAATTTACTCATTTAAGATCTTCTATGCTCGATTACGTTTCTATAAATTTATTATCGATGATAAATAGATTTCCTCGTTACACTGTCAGAGTTGCTACGGATTCGTTTTATATAAATAGCGCGTACGTGGATTTGGTAAAACCGTTACTCGGTAATGGTGAATGGGGATCATGGAGAATAAAACACGAAAGTATACTCGATTATTTTGAATCAGCAGACGTTGATATCAAAGAAATATACTACGGTGATGACAATCAAATACCAGTATCAACATCACCATCTGTATTTGATCCCGTGGCCAGACATAAAACCATTTATCTCAATGGACCTGGAGGTTCTGGTAAAACAACACGTGCCATTGAATTATTTCATCAGAGTTCAGATATGATTGTGTTGACACCTACACACAGACTAGCAAGAGAAATAAAACAACGAGGAGTAAAATCATGTACATATCATAATTTCTTCAGATGGTGTGGAGATACGTGGACACCTGAGCGAATGGGTGAGAAATATATTCCCAAAATCATCATCTGGGATGAAATTTGCACGGTGTCGTTAGAAACACTAAAAATATTTCTCGATTGGTTATTAACGAAAAATACTGCGGTAATTATGTGCGGCGATCATGGTCAACCACCACCTTTCGTCGGTCAATCTCCACATGAGTGGTTCAAATAATTTGTGGATTATTATGAAGAAATAAATGATGATCATAGAGCTATTGATGAACCTCTGAAAGAATTAAAAAAATTAATCAGACTACAGCCAGATAGAATACAATGTGAGATAATGCGTGAAATAATTCCAGAAACTCCTGTGAACGATTTTTGGAATTTATGGAGACCAAATGATTTAATAGTTGCGAGTAGAAAAATAGTTCGTGATGAATTGCAAGAAAAATTATTTCTGTTACATAAAGAAAAATTTTCAAATCTACCTGTACCATTGTGTTATCGCCCAGCGGATACTCGACGACAAAATATTGAAGTAGAGATTCCAGGAACAAATGAAAAACAAAATCTTGTATTGAATGATATTGTTTTGGTTGATGATGATGTTGTTGAGAGCGCGTTGATCATGGATAAAACTCCATGGAAATTAGGATACGCTATAACGATTCATTCGTCACAAGGACTATCTATTACTGATACAAATATCTGGATTGCCGATGATAGAATCAATTTGTCAAATTAAATTTATCTCGCAGTGTCTCGAGTCAGAAGAATATCTCAACTACACAGGGTTATTATGAATGCTACAGAAAATAATAATCAAACTGCTAGCGACAACAACGAAGTTGTTGTTGGCGTAATGAGACAAAAACTATTTGGTTATAAGCAATGTGACAAAAGAAAATAATCGCGACTTTGATATTGATACTGAATTGATTATGACACTAAAACAACTACAGAATAATCATTGTGCAAGTTGTAACTGTAATATGCTATGGGAGTATACAAGTAATAATCCAAGACAGTTCGCCGTAGACAGAATTAATAGTGATCTTGGTCATACACGTGATAACGTCATATTGACATATCTTGAATGCAATCGACGTCGGGGCGCTGGACGCCCTGGTGCTAGTTTACAAAAGTGAACGCGGTGCTAACTGTGTGTCTTCAGGAATTACTTGTAATTGTTCACGCACAAATCCACGTTGAGGAGCATTTGAATCCAGTCTGTAAATGGCAGGTCTACCCGTGGATCTAACCACGCTAGAAATTTTATGTGTGGTCACACTCCAGATAGGATCAGTTGTTTTTTTTTTACCCCCTTCAAGTTCCCCAGGTTCATATAGATATCTTACAGTCACATTACCTAACACTGGTTGTTTTGAAAAGTCACGTCGTTGTCCGTAGCCATCGATACGGGGTATATGTTTCTTTGTAATTGCATTAATAGGTTTCATAGAAGTTGAACGAGTAATTTCGTTATTTAACGCAGCTATCACACTTGGTAATCTTGCAACCCATTCACTAGATCTCATGTCGCTCTGAATTATTTCCTTTGCATACTGATATCCAAATAACCGCTCAGCGAGTGTTCGATTAAATCGTTCAACTATTGCCTGATCACGATGAATTGCGATGTGTCCTTGTCTAATTTTGACATTATGTTTTTTCATCAGCGATGACACTGCACCAAGAAATTCTTTGCCAGGATCAACTTGTAGCAACTGTGGCCATCGTAATGGTCCTCGTTGATAAATTCGTTCAAACGCAGATGCAACTTCAGATGTTGTTTTTGTTGATAAAGGTTCCGCTTCTTTATATCTACTTGCAACATCAACGACAGTTAACGCGTATTTGTATGTGCGTGATTGACGTCCACGTGTTTTAACGGTATCTTGTGGTAAAAACAAAATATTTGCTTGATGAACTTCATTGGGAACGCTGACATCAAAATACGCATACTGAATTCTTTTAGGTGGACGTAGATAAATTTGCCATATTGCTTGTTGTGCTAACCACGCTGCAGCAACAGAACGTGAGACTTTTGCTGCTTCAGCAAGTTTACTAATCGCTGCTCTGCCCTTCCAATATCCTCTTGGGCTATAATAAATGGATTCCATTATAATAGTTATATAATTAATTACCCAGCTCCTAGCATTATTTTACCTTTCATAGCAGATTTTACTAGAAAACTAGCGAGTTTTTCTCTGAGAGATTTGTTAGGTATAGAATTTAACGCATGAATCAATTTCACATCTGCGAGATGCCGTTGTTGTAAATCTTTACTTTTATACGCAACATCATGAACGTGACACGCTTGATCAATCTTATCTATTGGATGCTGTCCTGGTCTTGGTTGATTTTGTTCGTCAAGTCGGATATCAAGTCGAGTTCCAGGACCACAATAATTATATCCTGGCAACTGTTTTTCTCCGGGATACCTCGCCCACGGAGCCCCTGGCAATTTTCCTAACGAAGCAGCGATATCACCTCCCTCCGCTGTGCTTGAAATAAATTTGTATTTTTTTTTTTGCCACACTTTTCACACTTACCTGTCAGTGCGCGTTTTTTATTTTTTGTTATTATTGTTGTTAATCCAGTGGTTTGGGGTGGTTGCCCTGCATCAAACACAATATAGATTCATATCATTTATCATATGGATATAATTGACTTTTCGGCGACACGAAAACAAGAGCCAGTCAAGCATCACCCAGCGCTACCGAATTCTATCAGAATGATAATAATAGGTCCATCTGGAAGTGGGAAGATGCAATTATTGCTTAATCTGATAATGAGATGGCTCAAGTGGGATAAATTATATTTAGTAGCACCATCCGTGGATGATCAGCGATGCTATGAAGTACTTAAAGATTTTAATGAAAATGCAAAGTTGCTGAATGAAGACGGTAATGATATTATTGATTTTATTACTAGTATTGATGAAGCGCCATCTGTAGATGGCCTTGATGGACTTGTTAATAATTTAGTAGTGTATGATGATATTATGCTGGACAAACAATCAAATCCAGCTCGGATATTTTCCAGAGGTAGACATAAAAATACAGACGTGATTTATGTTACCCAGCGCTATAACACAAATTCCAAAAGTGATCAGAGATAACTGTAATATTTTAGTCGTGTTTAACGGAGTTGATAATCATACGCTGCAAAATATTTATTATACTTGGTGTTCAGGGGACATGGATATGAATAAATTTAAAAATTTCTTTGCACACGCGCAAGCTACCCCGTTTGGTTTCATCACGATAAACTTACATGACCCTAGGTCGAGGTATCGTATAGGCATTGATAGAATATTTGGTCCTTGATACTAAATAACTCTGTCACTCATAGAGTAATGAAGCAGTTATTTCCCTTGACAGTCAAGGATAAAACGCTGCATAGATAATTAATAGTTTCATACCTATACAGTCATGTTTCTTCTTTGACTTCGATTTCCCAGCCCTGTATCTCTGAAAAGTCTAAGAAACTGACCTATTTCATATAATCAAACCACAAAAATCTGTTGCCTAAAATCAGGACGAACCACGCTATAGACATTAGTCATTATCGATTTTTTTTTGTTCAGACCAGAATGAACTGAATAATATCGATTCATGCATTCATTGCTAGATAGTTCTGTCCTGATGAAATCAAGGGTTGATAATATAATATTTAAACAAGGCAGAAACGGCAGAAATATGTAAAATTGCAGATTTTATTCAGAATCAGATAAAATACTGATCACAGAATCTAGTGACAGGTGTCAATGCTTATATATTTATTTTTGAAACACATATTTGCAAGTGGAACATGGTGCATTGCTATCGCGTCTGACTCTCGTACTCGAGGTCTAGGGTTTGGTTCCCCATGACTGACACATGTCGGTGGTTTGTGGCCCTGGGATGCCACTTATTTTAATAATTGGGGCGCAAGCATAAGCCTCATGTAACCCTCGCCAACGTCAAACAACGTGGCGAGAGCAGTTTCGCACTTTCCTCTGGGTTTGATTTGGGGGGGGGGGTTACTATATGCGCTTGCGTCCTAAAATAAACAGCAGGATGATGTGAAGTCGTGACCACTGAAAGTACCCACATAGGGGCATTCAGAAAGAATGCCCGCCAGACCAAAAAGTCTCAATAAGGTGCCTGTGGACCATAATACAGGTCTTAACCGATGAAAGAGTGCCCTGTGGGCCTAAGGCTTCAATAAGGGACTCTTAGGACCTTATTGGCAAAAGACTTTACCGGCAGAAGGGACCCAGTGGAATGGTAGACTGAACATCATAGCTGCTGTTTATTTTTGAATTTATAAATCATTGGTTTCAAATCGACAGCAGCAGGGAGGGGTGACCACATGTATGTAAGAGATATTTTTAAAGCAGACAGAGAAAAGAGGGTCTGCTCGAACAGTATATTACTGAAGCAAATTCTGGCTTAATTATCATTAAAATCTGGCTTAATTATAAGAGTGGTCTGTTCACCCTCTCTGCTGCTCAGGTCAATAGGGCAGGTTACGAATTAGGCGGAAGTTATGTCACGCGCAATGACCTTATGATAATAAATAGCCCCATGTTGGCAGTGTCTTAAGCCCTACGGACATACATTGTAACAGGTTTACTAAGTTACAATAAGAAGATCTCAGTAGCGTCACTAGGGTTGGTGTCACCCAGTGCGGTAACTCATGGTGTCAACCTCATGGACCTCCTTCCTGCACCAAAATACAAAAATTTTATAGACAGTCATTTTGGTGTCACTCTCTCTGATGGTGTCACCCGGTGCGGTCCGCATCCCTCGCACCTCCCACCCCCCAGTGACGCCACTGGTAGATCTAAATGATTGATGTTCTCGGAGCGAAATTACCTTTTCAGTTGTTTTGTTTTTGTGCACATTGATCTAATCAGAGTAACATAGTTCACGGAATATAATGTATAGTTCAACGTTAACTCCACAATGTATACTCTCCAGTTTTGTTCTGATTGTCCGTAGGCAATATGGCAGTGCACTTGAGTAAGTTCTATTTATAGCATCAAGGTGAATTCGTAACCTGCTCTATTGTGTAAAGAATTGAAGCGTGTTGTTTCAAATCCTGCTGAAGGTCAAAGTGCCCATTTTGACCATTACACCATGTACTTTGGCCACATGACTTCAAATGAGCACGCAAGCAACTAGCCTATACATTGCAGTTCATTCAAACTACCACTAGAACGAGCAAGTATTTTCCAGTTTCCAAAAACGTCGTCAGAAAGTCATAAAAATTCATGTTCAGTTTTAAATTAGCCCATTACACATGTAAACTTTAAGTGACTCGCACGTAACACCAGTGACCATTCTGGTTTTACAGATTACCCGGTGACAAACTATATGTTTGGGGTGGGGTGCTCCCAATATTTTATTTAAACTATTATAGAAGTCCCACCCAGGCTCTATTTTGTTGGAAGTTAAATTTAGTGACAGATAGATGTAAAGCTCTGAGTCCTCAGTCAGCAATGCCGACGGTAAGATGGTTAAATATACAAAAATGGTTAAAATTCAATGAATAACAATTTAATAACAATTCAATAATCAAATGATTCAAATTTCCAATTACACTCCTTCCGCTGGACCCTTTAATAAGCCTATTGAATTACTTGATTAGTACATGTAGTGTGAGATTGATTCCCACCTGTCCTTGTATTTCTACTCATCTGTTGTATCCTTTCTCTCTCTCTCTTATTTCTCCCCAATTCCTTCTACTCTTCCTCCCCGACCTTTCTCCAAATTCCTTCTCCTCCTCCTCCTCCACTTTCTCGCCCACGACTACACTTCTGTCGACTTCGACTGTCTCGGCTACAGTCTCAATTCCGTCTTCAACTCTTGAAGACTTGGGACTCAATGGAACCGGAAGTTCTCTGCCCTCTAAAAAGCTTCCTGTGAAAACACAAGGCCGGTACAATCTTTTTTCCTTAGCCCTCTCATCTCATACTACACACAGCCTATCATCAGATTAAGGCTATTAAATTTCTTCGGTCACGAATTCGTTCACATCGAGATACCCATATGTTCTTGTATGGTAAAACAAACGTCATAATACAGCACAGTATCAATTACTTCTTATACATACATGAATAAATTCCGTCACATCAATATATATTCCTAATCCCGTTATACTAAACAATATCACAATAATCAGACGCATTTCTTTACCTTACAACTCATACAAAGTACGCAAATATTCAAATATCCATGCTCTGATATATGCATAAGTCCATAGCAATTAATCTTACATACTTCAACCATGTTTCCAAATTCACAATTCAGGCATGTGTAAATTCTAGCATAACGCATTAATAAACGCACTGGTTTACTACTAAGTAACCTAATAGCAAATTACAAAATTAATTCTGACCACAAGCTAGCAATCTACATAATTCCGTCTTGCATCTAATAATTCTCTACGTAAAGCTCAAGCCCATTTCTCAAATACACATGTAAATGAAACACTACAAAGGTAATTCTACATACTAAACGATCCTAGTAATTAAGTGTACATGCTACAAATAATTATAATTACGATGCCGTAATATTCTGCAAAATCGAGCAAGTAACGTACTGACCTTTTCGAAGCGTTGTCTTTCCTTAGAATCTACTTCTAAGTTCTGCCGCCAGATTACGAGTGGCTTCTTTCTCGGAGTAAACCCCATTGACCTACCATCCTTCCAGGAGAATACTAAATTACTCTTTACGATTTCGGAAGGTATCATTCGGGTCTCACGCCCTCTATCTCAATTTTGACTGGATATCGCTGTGGACCGATCCAATTAAACTTAGCGGACAATGTCGCTTTCGCTGTCTGTCAACGTGGGGACGGATAAAAACATGCCCCGTTCACCCCGTGGACATTCTGTTTGATCCTTGAGCTAACCTTTAACATATAGGTGTGATAACGGCAAGCATTTGTTAAGTGACACGACCGGTCGCGGTTGCCGACTCAAGTTTCTGGTTTCTGGCTGGTCATGGTAACCTTGCTTACGAGTTCAACACTAACTCTGCGGAAATCTTTAGAGATCAAACACAGTGCCTTGGTAATATTTCCAAGACAGGTAGAGTATAGCTTATACATAACTTTAGCTGGGTGCTTAGCAAACGTGACAACCCCTTTGGCGAGAAGACGTCTGTGTATTTACTCTCATGTACATTTATAGGCGCTTTTTCAAAATATCTTCAAAATGTTTTAATTTTCGCCATTTTTAGCGAAGCTTCAGAAACTGAAAATTAAATAAATTTTCTTGTTCTTGTGGAAAGACACTTAGCTCCCATTCATCGGAATGATGTAGCCAATAATGATTTGAAGTGCCGTTAAAACAAAAACATCCACCGTAAAACAGTTATTTTATTTTATTTTTATTTTTTGTTTTGGAAGGAGGTTGCAGTTTGTTCCCGAAATAAAATACTTCCGTGATGACTTTTACTATAACAACATCATGTACATGTTGGCTGGTCACGTGGCTGAGATCCTTGGTAAGGATTCATGGGAAAACCTGACCAAAATGAAACTACTGCAGCCGTTAAATATGACGCACACAACTTTCTTGGAGAAACCATCCCAAGTTGTTGCAGACAGCATAGCTAAACCGTATGCACTAAAGAATGGACAACTTATCAATGGCACAGAATCACTTTACACGTAAGTCATTTGTCTTTATAGTTGCGGTGCTTTGTGGCAGATAATAGACTAATATTTATTTCCACTTTAAGATTACATTTGGATGAACATTCTGCTCATTCTTATAGATAGTGTTTGTGAGATTTAGAAACATTTCTTGTATTAAGTGGTTAGATTAGTCGTCAAAGTCTGTCGCTTATAAAATGGACCTCGGAACTTTGTCAGTTTGATGGTTCATTTGGATTCATTTGGATTCGAACTCATGGCTGACAGCATGTAAGAATTGATCAGAAACGAACACAACACTGCTCAAATACTTGAAGATTGAAAAAAGATAAGTAAATACTAGTGTTTACTTACCTGAATTGTGGAAACGAAACATTCAGTAAATGCGACCACAATTTGAGTACAGTAATGTGTAGAAGTCAGGAGACTCGGTAGTCCCGTGTATTAGTTGATGACAGGTGGTTCTGACTCTAGAAGTTAGGAGATTCACACTGTAAAGATGACTACAATCATAAACGATAAATGTCTAATGCCTAACATTTTGTGAAGGTTTGGAGGTTGGTGTTATGTCTAGGGGCTTAAACTACAGTAACAAGACAAGGTAAAACCAACAATTGCTTTTCAAAATATAAATTTACTTTAAAAAAACAACAAAACAAAGTGAAGAATTAAAATTAACTTGCAGAGTATGAATTCGTAGAACATAATCCTAATTTGTACTATCAATTTCTCACTAATCCGGAAACTGTCCAAAGATATTCAAAATGAAGGTTCTAAAGTGCTTGTGTGCTGCCGTGCTAGCACCACTGAATTATCACAGTTATTAATCCAAATCTTTTAATTCAGTGGAATCCCGTGAAAGTCGAATATCACTGATGTCCTTGAAAGTTTCATTGATCAAATAAAATTATTTAAATTTTCAAGTTCTTGAATAAATTCACATAAACAGATAAGTACTGACTGACTGCTTAACTCATTAACCCCTGGCGCCTCGTTTACGGGGCAGGAGGTGGTAGCCTACTTCTGAGCTCTGTAGCGTCAAGGTCATGTATGACACAATAAAGTGGGTGGTATTATAGAAAGGTAGACAGATGTAGCTTTACGATGATGCCAAATTATATGGATGTTCTAGTTGCACTACAAAATACAGAGGGAAAAACGTAACTTTTTGGACCCGAGTTTTTTCCAGCCGAAATTCGCTCGAGGTCGGAATCCGATTTTGTGTCCGGATTTTAGACTTTTTGGCCTCAGATCTAAGACAGACAGGTCTGAACTGCACACAGACAAACCTTTGCAAAAAGTAGGATAAGATGGGCATTTGGAATAAAGAGTGGTCTTGATATAAAAATGATGGGTCCATTAAGCAAAAAAAAAAAAAAAAAAAAAAAAAAAAAAAAAAAAAAAAAAAAAAAAAAAAAAAAAAGAAAAAAAGAAGTCCAACTTTTACCCTTCTGCTCATGCTCAGGCGAAATAGCCAATGAAAAACGGTGTTTCTAACACAACTAGGCATTAGGTTAACCGAAAATGTCTTGGAGGTCGATGTATTAGGATGTATTCAGAAATAGCTCCCAAAATGGGTTTCCTACTCGCACTTTAGGCAAAAACGACAAAAACCTCCAGGAGTTAATGAGTTAAATTAAAAGATTTTCCACTGCTAAATCCAACGAACAAATAAATCACGTCCTTTCAATGACTCCTTTGAAATCTGCATATAACTGAAGAATGCAATACGTGATGCGTGTATTCTCATTATGTAGTTCCTAAATACGCTTCAAGTAGCAGAATCTGAGTCACTAAAAGATTATGAAACAATTAAATCGTATTATTCCCTTTCAAAATACCTTGGTTGTCAACATACATTTTTTAAAATTTATTATCCAATCAACGTCTAGGGTGCTCGCGATATTTCCATGGTACTAACGTACTCCCTAGATATGTTCTATGTTGACATGACCCCCATTTAAATAAAGTGTGACATACCAGACCGACATCGGCCTTGGCTTATGAATGAGATTCTTGCAATGAAGAATACATGTTCTTTACTATAGTGCTAGCCAACCACTGAATTAAGGAATTTAACAATCTTGTTTCTGTGATTTTAAATCTATTGAGTCACGCCTGTAATATAATTCCTTCAAAGATCTATTTACATCTATTGCAATATAGGGACAAATAAAATAAGCAGTAAGATTGACTGAAAAATAATACAGGAGTATATCGGAGAATAGTTTTAATGCTGTATCAGGTCAAAAGTTGACGGAAATTCCAAATTTGTCGAAAATTGTATATTATATCCAGTTAAAAGACAATAATTGCCTCCTTAAACAACATTCATCTTCTCCGTGTACGCAATTCAAATTTTGATTCTCGCAAAAGTAAGAAGTAAAGCATGATATATTGTAAATGAAGCCAACAGAAGTATATTTTAATATTGTTCTATTCAATTACACAATATGAAAACTGTCGACGTTATTTTTAAGGCAAAGTTTTGTAAATTCGTCTCTGTAGCTTCACGTTTTATTCGAGCACGAAAGGAGCTTTTTATTGGAGCGTGACAGTAAATGTAATACATTTGCTATTTCATCTCACTTTTGGTGTATTTTTAAAATTGTTTTTTTTTTTATTTTTTACCAGCAGACCTTTAATTTCATTTGTTTGGGTGTGGAGGAGTAGTGTTCAAAATATTTTTCAATTGTTTAAAACATCCCAGCTTTGGTTATACTTCACCTGTTGCAAAATATATTGGACCTTACTAACACTAGTGTGAATTTCCTCTATTGTTCTATTTTTCTATTGCATTATTTAACAGGCATTATCAAGCATTTTTCGGCCTAACGAAAGAAAAACATTGATTTCATTGTTTGTACAAGTTAATTTGGTCCTTATTGGAGTCATAAAACCGAAGGGTTAAGAAGTTAAACGCATTCATTCTTGTGTAGAAATACTTTATTCTCAACTTATCCAGACTACATACGATGTTGTGCGATGAAAGATCCCGCCTTACACTCCGAATATCCACCTGTAATCTCTCCCAAATCTAGACTTTCTGAGAAAAGTAGAAATAAGAAAGAGAAACTGTCAGGAAGGAAAGAGACAAGTTTTTACAAAGTACCTATGAAGATAGCTCGGCCGTTGAAATGCTCTCAATCAGAACTTTGGGTCGCATTTATTTGTGAACGACGAAATATCGGCAGGACTTCTGAGTTTATGTGTTCACGCACACCTTTTTCTTTTTATGCAATGGCCGAACGATGTTCCAGTCGATATGCAATTACAAAATATCTGGACATGCGATACCCAATTGGACGTTCATTTATTTTTCTATACGAAGACACACCGCACGTAAAAAAAATTAGCTGGCTAAAGTTAATTACTAAATTTAGAAAATTTAAAGATTATTTGCAGCGATCGTTAAGTAAAAGAAATACATAAATTAATTTTTTTCGTAATTTGCATACTTCAAGACTAACAACCATTGCCCTTTTTTAAAGTGTATTTTGCATTTTGCTCCCATTTATTTTTGAACTAGTTTCACACCATTTACCTTTATCCGATACTGAACACCACTATGTACAATCTCATAGATCGAACACCAGATGCATGTAAACGATAAAAATGACTGACTGTTCAAACACTGAAAAATCCTCACTGAGAGATATGTCAGCTGCACCGTTATTCTTTCAGTTTTTCTTGGATATTACATACTGGTATTTTCTCACCACAATATAGCTGACGCCCAGTCCAGGAACCATAGGTCACATAGAACTTGTGACCTTTTCCATCATTTTTAAATTTGGTGGGATGTCATTTTTGCATAGAATATCATCAGCCCCAGCCTGCAAAATGGAAATATTTATTTTTTTCGTACAAGATCTTTATCTGAGAAGTCAAAGATTAGGTATATTATCATTCGGGTAGCTATCATAACATAAAATAATCTTTCACATACGACTTCGAGGTTAATCACACGGTTTATACCTCGGTTTTTGTATATCAATTGCTGCTGTTTGGGCCACCTTGGCTATTTACAAAAGTAGTCTCGACCGGGAAGTTGCAAATTCATCGAACAAATTAAATAGCAGTTTCTTTCTTGCTGAGAACGTTCCGGCGATCAAAATAGGACATACATCCGAGGCATACTTTCTTTCTCGTAGAAATAGCCGAGATGGTCCGAATGAACCCGTTACGCTTCCAAATTTTGGGTCACATCACTATACAATGTAGTACATAGTAAATTCATGAATTCAGAACAACCATATAAATAAAGGTTCCAGTTTCATGCATAGGCATGCATGAGATAAACAGTAAAATTTAAACAAACAACAGCTCAGCTCGTAGATCTTGAGATAAAAGAATATCATCTGGATCTATGGGTGTATAAAAACAAACACACAAACAAACAAACAAACAAAAACATTTATAATGTTTTAAACTTCCAAACCGATTTTCCTTTGTCTCAGGATTCACCCGTCTGAGCCGGCCGGCGCCATTTTGTCAAATGCAGAAGACATGGCGAAATTTATGAGGTTTCTGCTCCAGAAAGGCAGGGCTCATTCAGGACGACAAATTGTAGAGGAGAAACTTCTGAGCGAAACGTTCGGCACATACAATCATCTGTCTGGCAGCATAGAGGAACGGTATAACTTACGGAAACCGATTTTCCCAGTTGACGAAGTTCAAGTGGGGTATGGATATGGCTGGATTACTGGATCTTACAGAGGTAACAAATAGCGATATAATGAAAAAGACGCAGTTTGCATTTCTATTATGTTTTGACTAACAGGGATATTCTGGTGTCAAAGAAATTTCGTCTATTACCAGTAATATACTAAGCAAGAAATTATATTTTAAAGATGAATATGAAAATTACATGGTCAAATTTTAATTTTAGATCAAAACACGATTGATTTTTAAGACGCATACGTCTGTATTCCCAAAAGATTCTTCAAGCTGCACATTTCTTAAATTCATTTCTCATTTCACTGTTCACAGTTTACGCTTAATAATGAAATTATCTGAAATAGAAGTTTGCATTATCTTTCATGTGATTTGTGCACACATTAAAGAAACTTTTACGCATGCTATCATTATGATTCTGTATGGCGAAAGCTCAGCATTAAGTTTCTTTTTCAGTCAGGTAGCAAGGATTTGCATTTGTTGTCAGATGCAAAAGAATGTTGAAAGTGGCGTTATTTTTGACTGACTGGCGGAAGTTGCTGGCGATTTTTAATTCTTCATTGATATAAGCTACTCGGGCCACTTAATACCTCGGTAGATAGTATTTATTTATTTATTTATTTATTTATTTATTTATTTATTTATAGGTTACAGGAAAGTGTGGCATAGTGGTGGGTTATTTGCATATATCTCTCTTCTATGGGTATACCCTGATATGGGTATAGGAATCTTCGCCAGTGTAAATGGGCCGACAGTAACCAATCTTGCATCAGATGCCCTTAGAACCATCTTCTTTTATATTTCCGACATTTTACTTGGGGAGGAGCCTTGGCTTAATGCTACAACGGCCTGCAGTTTTCCAGGGAAATGGAAGAATTCAACAGTTCGTCCTGTTTCCAATGATGAGTTACATCATCCATTTGATGTAATCCTGGATCGTTATGTTGGGAACTATGGGAGTCACGTGTTTCCTAATGTCCGAATAACTCGAGATGAGAACTTGCTGAGATTTCAGTGCAATAGAATTCTTGGTATTCTACATCCTACGAACATGACAAACAAGTTCAAGCTCGAAGTCACAGAACCGTGGGAAATTGTTCTAAGCAATCGTAATGCCAACAATGAGACAACAATGTTTCCCGTTGACTTTGACGTTAATGAGACGAGCGTCACCGGTTTCAATTGGACAACAGATGTTCCTGTTCCGTTCTTTAAAGACTGGCATTTTAGTAATCAAATACCAGTCATAAGTTCCAACAGCAAATTACGTAATATTAATTCTATTACGATACTATGCCTTATCTACCTTGGAATGATTCTCATTTAATAAGATTAGAGTATATATATATATATATATATATATATATATATATATATATATATATATATATATATATATATATATATATATTCAAAGCAGACATTGTTACAACTGTATTTCTTGCTGAAAACGTCTAAGAAGTTTTGTTCGAGACAACAAAGTGGGAAAATGAAAGTGTTGGTACATAACATCACACAGATTTCTCCAAAAACATAAATCAACGCTCTTTCACCTTTTAAAATAAACAAATACTGACTTCTGATTGGTTATTTACAGACATACCTTCTGACTGGTTATTTGTACCAGGAGTAACATTTGATTGGTTATTACCATGTATGACCTCTGACTGGTTAGAACCAGCTGTACATCTGAATAGTTCTTACTTAGCATAACTCCTGATCGGTTATTACCAGTTACGACTTCTGACTCGTTATTTCAGGTGTGCTTTCTCATTGGTTATTACCAGTTATGACTTCTGATTAGTTATTACCAGCTATGTAGAATAAGCTCCATGCGTCAAACCCCTATCCTTGCGCACTTTGATAGGTGAAATAGGTCCAGTGAGCGCTTCTGCGGGTTCGGGTTGTAGAATAAACCCAGTGCAACTTATGGGAGCTTGACGAGGTAGAATATGCCTTATGTGCCCTCATGCATGTCGTAAGAGGCGATTAGTGGCAGTAGGAGCCACTGTGGTTCAATGGTTAACTTGCCGGAAAAGCGATCCAGGAACGGCCTAAGCAAACGCGGGGCCCTATTTTTGGGATCGTTTTGGCGGAACCCCCTGGACTTACGCGCGGGGCCCTCAGTGCGCACGGCAGTTGAAAATAAACTTTTAAACAAATTTTATATGATATTGAACTTAAAATTTTCTTTCATTGCTTTAAAATTACTTTCTCTGTATAGATATATTTTTAAAACTGTGAGCGCGTGGCCCAATTGGATCAAAATAGGTCCAATCGGCCTAAGGCCGGCCCTGAAGCGATCATAAGGGTGGGGGCTGAATCCTACGGTCAGCCCAGGTCGGCTACATTAGTGTGTCTTTGGGCTCACTTTTCACCAGTTGTGTCGGCACTAAATAACGTATTTTCTTTGAAGTTCAGTAAAACATCAAACTAAAGCATTAACCCAACTAAGCCGACTGAAAATACGAGACTTGTACGCCAGTCGATCTAAGTATGATAATTTTTCCTCACTTTGGACAGAAGTAAGTGAAAGTTGGAACTCTGCAATCGTTAATACGTTAAGGACACGCGTTAAGCTCACTTCATTTATACATTGTCAGAATAAATTTTGTACTCTTTCTGCCCTTGTACTCATTCGGTCGTTGTACTCATTCGGGGTTTGCACTCTTTCGGTAGTTGTACTCATTCGGTTGTGTCACTGAAAATGATGAATAAGTAGCCTCATACTGTTCTGAATAAAATGCTAGTCACTCTTTTCCTTAGAAACTAAATACAGTAACAAATTTGCTTTTATACAGAAAGTAGAAAATAACTATAAAGCCGTTGAAGAGAACAAAATCTGTAATCAGATGTAAGTGCAACACAAATTTGTGAACTCGATTGGATCTAACTATAGGCATACATATGAACACATTGTCAAACAAGAATAACCAATGTATATTCTACCACATTTCTACCTTGGTATTTGTGCAGAGAGCAACTGTAAGTAATACTTTTGTATACATTTTGCAGAACATTGCTTTTGATTTATACCGACGATTTTCTAACAGAGCTGAAAAATTCACGCTACCACGAGATGACAGATCTACAAGAACTTTAAACTAACGTTCCACTAGATACCAGCGTTATAAATTTACGTTTACATTGCTTCAAACTTACGTCCAACCAGATACCATGGCTTTAAATTTACGTTCCATCAGATACCAGAACTAAAATTCAATGTTGGTGCTTCTGTTTGTTTTAGGTCCAGTGTACAAGACGTTAAAGCATCTGGTGTTATATGCACTCTTGACGGTTTCGAGGTTGGTGTTCAGGGTGAAGGGATTTAGAGATCACTAAGAAAATATGAATCATGCAAATGTTTATATACACGACGCATCTCAGTTTAACAAAATTGCAGACCAAATTTCTGATTTAATAGATTCAGTTGGAACTATCAGAGAACACTTTGAATAAAAGGAAATATTAAAGACGTCCAAGACCCTAATGAAGTGAGAAGCCAGTTATTTTAAAGAGATTTCAGGGAGCATCATCGTAGTCATTAAAATTTAATCTCAATCAAAATACAATTTACTGTAAATTTTTAGATATTAAAACAACCTCTTGTCAATGTGCGAGCTATTAAACACAAATCTTCACATTACAAAGAAAACAAACGACACGTGACCTAGACGTCCTAAGGTTTCCTTAACTTGCGCAAGCGCGTGCGTACGTGCGTGCGTGTCTGTCCGTTCCAAACATATGTGTTTTAGGGGAGAAATGTTTTCTGACGCTTTGCTGAATATGCCCTTTTATGTCAAGTATTTTTTGTATGGTGTTGCACTGTTGGTGATATACATATTTATTTCTGCTGTCATTCTAACCTCTTATAATTGTAAAAATGTGAAATATTGGACTGATTTTTTTGTCTCCCCATATAATTATTACCATTGTAAGCAAGACATGATTTTTCCTGCACAGAATTATTGACTGTTAAACCATGGACTTTTCTATTAAAAACATTCTTTAATTTTAATGTACATTTAAGAAAAGAAGAATAAGAAGTAGTGTCACAGTGGGCGGTTTAAATTCCGGTAGTTGAGACACGTCAACGCCTTTCTGTACCCCATGACTTTACAAATTTTTACCCGCGCGTCTTAAGCGAGTGTATTTTCACGCATGCAGTGGGATTATGTGTGGCGACACTGTCAAAACGCTGCCATCACGGGTACATATACCTTTGCATATGCTGTGTAATTGTGTGTGTGTATGTGTGATTTGGATTTTTAACGTAGCTTTAACAATTGCAGTCATATCGCTACGATGTCTGCAGTGTGGCAGTCTATAGTGATGTCTAGCTCTGGGGCATCATGCCGCAGACATGTAACATGATGTCCCACCCAGTCACATTATCCTGACACCAGGCCGACCAGTCCTAACACTAACCTCTAAATGCTGAGCACCTAGCGAGGCAGCGGTTTGAACCATTTTGAAGTCTTTGGTGTAATTGTGGAAACTCTTTGCAAACAAGCTGAATACTGTTTGTTCGCGTTACCTATTTTGGGCAGCAAAATTTTCTAGCTATTCTAGTTACCATTTTGCTCAGCAAAATCTTCTTAATCGATTTTCACTTTCTGTAACTCAGTCACCTATTTTGGGTTTTTCACTTTCTGTAACTCAGTCACCTATTTTGAGCTGCGAACTCCTTGGTTCCGTATCTGTGCACGTAGTCGTCGGTGGTCTTACATTTCCGCCAAACACGATCTCTAACACCGCCATGCTAACTATATATAGAGTTTTCTAATTGTATTAAGACTGCTTTTTTGCCCAAGCGAGAAGTTCTGAATATATGAGCATTCGTGAATGTAATCGTATCGAAATTATTTTGCCAGCACTACTTTCTACACCGGTAACTATCAAAATAGCCCGGCAACAATTCCGATTGGTGTTCTATGGTAGTCGCTGCGGTTGCGATTCCCACCACACGCATACCAAGGCTAGTTGCAACGGCGATTACGCAGATATCATCTTCAACCACATACACGCTTTTGTATTACAGGAGTAGCTCATTTCTCCTGATGATTTCATCTCATACTTGTAGTTCGCTTCGGTTATTTTTTTCATGTCGGTAAGACTGGGGGTCTGCTATAGTTCTTCTATTAACAATGTGATAGCAAAGTATAATTATTCGACAGACTAGTCTTCTTCAAGTGCAACGTGCACACGCATTTCTAATCAATTATTATTTTTTACTGGTACAACTATCATATAATCATATACATTTCCGGCGATTGAGCGTTATTGGGACCTAGTATGATGTTCATATGAAACCATACTGATTACATCATTGAATAGTTTCTAAAACGATCGTTTTCGTCTTGGCCCAAAATTGTTTTAGAGTATCCTTATTAAATAATCATGGAGAATTTTCTCTTCTTGATTGGGTTAATGTTGGTATGACATAATCAACGGGAAATTCAACCAGGGTGGATTTGTAGCTGAACTCCACTTCATCGCTGTAGAAACAATGCCTGAGTGTTTTCATGCCTTGCTGCGCATTCAGTGGTGAGTTTTTCACAGTGCTAATGCATTGATTCCAAGCTGGCTTCGAGTACATTAGTACATTTGGGTGGTCGTAACTGGTGATTCCTATTTGAATCTTAACGAAATTATTTTTCAGTATGTACAAAGATTTGTTAACACCGTTTTCACGCATATTTGCATCGACAAGTGAAATCACTGGTCAGGCGATCCAACATCACAGCAGTAAATTCAGCAACATCATCACGTGGTCAGAATCCATCACTTAATTGTAATAACAAATCTTAGACGCACTAGCCAAAGACTGTTAATACCGCTTCCTCCGCAACATTTATCCAGTGTATCTCTATTCTTTTTTCCTTCTTAATCTGAAACGAGCTTTCAACCGAAAAAGGATTAAGTGTCTTGTTATTGGGATCTAATCCTGAAAAAGAATATACAGATTCTAACATTTTAACTTCAATAATATTATGATCTACTTCCGGTGATTGTCTTTGTGCTACTAATCAAATACCAAGAGACTCCCATGTGATATCATACGTGTACACTGCAAAGAAACAATATCTGGATCTACCAGAAAGTCTAATGAGATCACTGGGATAAAACCTATTAAGCTCTGTATGTGATAGATATTATGGATAAGGTACTGGTTTGATGGCTCCTTTACTGTTGCAGTTCTTGGCAATTTGGTGTTACCAGTCACGACCTTGATATCTTTGATTTTTATATCCTCATATTGCTTCGCTACATCCTCCTCCTCCTCCTCATCATCATCAATGGGCTCTTGAATCAAGTGAATTCGATTGTAATTGATTTCAGGCAGGTTTTTCACGAAGGCACTTCAATTTCCTTCTATCAAAGAAATGATACGTTCTGCTAACAACGCCATAATACCGATGTTAACAAGTCTAAGCTGGGAATTAGTGGGGTAATTAGCATTAGTCGGTTCGTATCAGTATTCCATCGATTTACAAGAAGACCTCATGCAGCACAAAATACCGAAATGTATCATGTACTTGTAAATCTATTATATTGATGTTATATCTGGATCTTTTTTTAATACTAAAATTCCTTTTTGTTTGGATTTATCTTCAAAGTGTATCCAACAAAATACCCGCTTTCTCAACTACAGCTAATGGCGTCACAGTTTCAATTAAACTGGGTTACTGCTGACAATGTCTGGTACGATATGATATCCGTATCATTCATGTCCGGTTTATAAGATTAGTTTATCCTCGGGAATTTCATTAATGTCTTCAGGCCAACCAGGAATTGTTCTTTTTGACGACTGTGTGATGTTAACCGAATACAGGTAAGATTCAATCGAAATTGCAAAGCTGAGTGCGCACCCAAGTTCATGTATGACACTTTTATAGTCTTTGCTGGTCATCAACGAAATTCTCCGTCGAACCTTATCATTGATTGATTCCATTTTGTACGCGCCCTTGGCAAGTTCAATATCATTCCAGGTATCTTTTCACCCGCCCTCTGCCGAAAGCTTGAGGAGTTATTAGCGTTAAGGCAACCAAACTGTCGCGATCGGATATTAAGCCAACTGTAATACACTCGTTCTACTGATGAGATCCTGACTATGAAAATGAAGCTCAGGACGGTATTTACAACTACACGCTGCATCGCGACATAAATTTCGTTTAAAACACGAAGTTTTCAGTGGAAAGCGTTGAAAAACTCAATATTGGTGTCGTAATATACACTATTGATGTTTTCAATAAGTACGTGTATCAACAAACCAAACGTCCCTGATTCCAATATATCATTCGTGAGCAATGGCTGACAAATCGAGGCGGCCTTATTGAGAACTTCTGATGGGTTGTTGCACACGCGAGCTGAAAAAACTTGTGTTTCCTAGCGTTCATTTATACACTGGTTGGGGCAAAAAAAAAACTCAGTCTGATTTTTTTGAGGAGAATTATGAACCATTCATGTCGAAAGGTTCTGTATCACTTATTGGTGATTATGTCAAGCTCATCCTTACTAAAATATTAACGGACACAGGAGCTTCTCCGAGAATTTGTTATCAGGTACTTTGCCTTTGTTTAAGAAGGTTTCTTCTAGTGAAAGTATTAAGTTTCAGGGACTAGAGTGAGGCTTTCTTAATGTTCCTCTCCATCGTGTCATTTTGGCATCAGACTTAGTTTCACGACCAGTGGCTGTCGGAAGCGTGATCTCTTAACCTATTGACGGTATTAATTTATTACTAGGCAATTACCTAGCTGGAGATAAGGTTGTGGTTAATCCACTTGTAACTAACAAGCCTTGTTTGGATCAAATAGTTGATTCTATTGAGAGTGAAGTCCCTGATTTATATCCTGCTTGTGCCGCTACCAGAGCTATGGCAAAAGAGTTCTTGAGAATGGTGTTAATGAGGACATTATTCCTTTAGCTGACACATCTATTGGTCCGACTATGATGAGGTCACGTTTGCTTCTGGTATCGATCAGTCAAAATGTACTGATTACAGTAATCCTCTTTCTACTACTCATTCTCTTTATTCTAATCAGTGTAACAGAAGGCACTCACTAATTGTCAAAGAGGAACACGATCCTGAGATCTACCGTTTGTTTCAGAGGGCTATAAATGAACTTAAAGCCACACAAGTTTGTTATCAAATTGTTATTCCGAAGTTATACTGACAGGAATTTCTTAGTCTAGCCCATGAAACTCTCTTGGCTGGTCACCTAGGAGTCAATAAAATTTCTCACAAGATCTTGAATCATTTTTATTGGCCGAAAATTAAAGTGATGATTGTAAAAACCGTAGATCTTGTCACACTTGTTAAATAGTCTGAAAACCCAATCAGAAGATATAAAAGGCTCATCTGCAACCTATTCATGCATCTGATGAACCATTAGCAGAATATTGGTAGATTACTAAGGACCAGGCAACCGATAGTTGTTGACCTTAATGTGTGCGTCCACAAGATTTCCAGCCGCAATTCCTTTGTGAAAAGTAAAACCATAGTAAAAGCTTTGATAATATTTTTTAAAAAAAATTTGGCCTTCCCGAATCTGTCCAGTCTGATCAAGGGTCAAATTTTATGTCTGGAATTTTCCAACATGAATTGTCACAATATTTAGATCATTCTTTTACATCTCACATTTTCTTTCTACATGTAAAAAATTACCCACAAAATAGAGCAACAATCTTGCTTTTCCTTTTTCCAGGGTGTGCATGGAATTCCGCTGGTCGCTATATCATGATCTGTCATGATTTCGATCATTTTGGCACACGCAATGGGTCTCATAACGAGCATATCTCACACCTGCGTGAGCGTGGTTTGATAGTCCATGCTTTCCTTATTTCCATGGACCTGAAGACAACAGTGACAAGTTAAAAGTATTAAACGCGCAAATGCAAATACAGTATTTTTTCTCTAAAATCACCTAATGACCACACCGCGCAAAACTCTAATTCCACACTTGCATGGTTTTTCTCTTGTTTCACATTTGTATGACAATAGCAAGCCTTTTCGAGCCAGATATTAGTACCTCACGCCAAGCAATAGATAACACGACACACCAACTTAATGGAAAGAAAACCCGTATACCTAAGAATATGCACAACATTCCCTATGTTTAGAAATAAGGTAGTAACGCTGCACACCGCCATGCCCGCCCCTAGAAATTAACCAACCACTGGGGCTGAAAAAACACCCCCTCAACACCGACTCCCCATATTCAACAAATAATCACCAAATTCCAACAAAGCTAAATACGGAGAAGCAGATACAAACGGCACATACCCTGCGTATTATTACATATTCTTTTCGGTCTAGTGTCTCTTGTAAATCCAGTACATTAGGAAATGTTTTTGTGGTGCAGTTTAAATTTCATTTTCAGTGTAGTTTTGTCTAGTAATATGAGATAAGCATGTTTAAAAAGCTTTAATTTCGATTTTAAATAGTGCTATGGATTTGATTGTTCCATATTCACAATAATTAAATGTTAATGAAAACTCTGGGGAAAGGCGCTTTATGCAAAAATTGACATCGTGCTGTACAGACACTTTATTGTAATCGCCGTTGCAACTAGCCTTGGTCTGCGTGTGGTGGGAATCGCAACTGCAGCGACTACCATAGCAACACCAATCGGAATTGTTGCCGGGCTATTTTGATAGTTACCGGTGTAGAAAATAGTGCTAGCAAAATAATTTCGATACGATTACATTCACGAATGCTCATATATTCAGAACTTCTCGCTTGGGCAAAAAGCAGTCTTAATACAATTAGTAAACTCTATATATAGTTAGCATGGCGGTGTTAGAGATCGTGTTTGGCAGAAATAATTTAACATCGACTCAAAATTTACGTGTTCGATATGTGACTTTCCCTCTCTGTCAACATAAAAACCAAAGACACAATGATGACACAGAAATGAATACCCAAGACGTTTGTTTTCCTTCAGATGTAATATACGGGTTGCAATAAAATACTACGTAGATTCCCTTCCGATTTCGGAGTAGCAGTAGTGTAGTAGTAGTAGTAGTAGTAGTAGTAGTAGTGGAACCAACCGTATTTAAAACATGCATGGACCATCAGAGAGGAACATTCAATTTGCCCATACGTACATCGTGAAAAAGAAAATGTGAATGAGCCTATAGTTTTACCCCTAACAAAGAAGTCACCATTACACATGCTGAATACTATCAGTCATACAAATGTTGCTTGCGACTTCATTTCAAGTGTTTTTCGCGTGGATTAGTATTCAAACTTTAAATAAAAGCGAAAAAGTTCAACCTTACAAGTCAATAGCTAAAAAATTATAATTCAAATCCACTGCAAGTGGAAAAATGCATTGTTATGTAATTAAAAACCACTCGCATGCGAAGTATGAAAAATCACGCCAGATTTGTTCTACTGAAGTCGATACAGTATATGCTTTAAATAACAATGACCGATGATAAAATGGTCGTCCTGTATTTATATAGGCAAACAACAAAAGGAGGGTTTTACATAGCACGGAAAATTTTTAACACGTTTTATGTATTGTGCCGTCGTTCATTGCTACTTGGTAATGACAATAAACTTTAACCACATGGCTGGTGTCAAATTGTTGACTTGGATCCGCAGAAAGAGGTTATCCGAAGGTAAATCTGCTCGATGCGGGATGAATAAATTGTTTAGGTTATCGCCAAAACTCATTTGAGTTGGTGATATTATCATCTTAGTACAATACTATAAAAAAATACCATGTATCATCATACACTTAACTGTCCACTGTCGAGGAAATTTCATGGCACATAAACATCTGATTTTGCATTAAACTAACCTTTGTTGAACTATTTCAAAAGGTTTTTGTCCTTGTTGTGACACCTTCCAGTTGAGATAGGTGGATGATCTTTCGTCCGGTTATAGTAAAAAAAAAACAACTTGCAAGACCGATGCATCCAAGATGGATAAATTGTGTATTGTCATGATGTTACTTGGGATTTTACAAGCCCTTGTATTTGAATCTGATACAGAAAAGGATATTGAAATGTTCATTAACAAAACAATGAGCTGCCACCAGGTTCCAGGCTTCACCTTGGCGGTTGTCAGCGGCAATCAGAGCTGGACTAAGGGTTTTGGACTAGCCGATATTGATACAAAGAGACCAGTAAACGAACATACGCTTTTTACCATTGGGTCAATAACTAAAGGCTTCACTGCTACTTTGCTAGCAGTCCTTACAAGTGAGACAAAGAACGAGTAAGTGATTTCTTTAAAACACAATCATTATCTCTATTCTTACAATAACTTTCTGAATCCATGTATTTTGCTATATTCTCTTTGAACTCCCACAATGGATGGTGTGTAATGTTTCTCGCGCTTAATTTGCTGCTTTCAAGTCGGCCTTTATTTCCATCACGAAATTTACTAATCTACTTATATGTACAGAGGGACACGTGTCTCTGGTACGAACATCCATTTCAATGATAGACACTTGTCTCTGGTACGAACATCCATTTCAATGATTGGCACTTGTCTCTGGTACGAACATCCATTTCAATGATGTACACTTGTCTCTGGTACGAACATCCATTTCAATGATAGACACTTGTCTCTGGTACGAACATCCATTTCAATGATTGGCACGTGTCTCAGTGAAAGGTATGATTTATGGGCTAATTTTCAAGTGGGGTTATTCAAATATCCACATGTTGCACCTTTTTAGCAACACCATTTTATTCTTTTTTATCACGACACGACTTAATTATTATAGATTTTGCTGCCGTCATCTATATTTTTATATCCAAATAAGAAAATCAACCAGAGAATCGAGTCCAACGGAAGACGGAATTTAATTTCTAAATAATACAAATCTTCAAGTGTTCCAAGCAATGAAATAAAGCTATTGTTATGTTTTTAATTATTTGCATTGCCTATATTTGAAACAACAATAACGGGAAACATGTAAAGATTGTTTCAGAAGATTGCGATTTTTTAAAACGTGATAATAGTTCCTAAAAAGAACACATCGTACCCAGTCATTCAAAACATTATGCCCAGAGGGAAATGAACAAATTGACGAACAATGAAGTATCATATTAAATTACGACAGTGTACTGAAATTTGTCGAATTAATTCCAAAATCATGTATATACTTTTTCCTCCCATTCGACTGCACAACGTTAAATACCAATGGCCTCGGTAATGGACGTCAAACGTCTGCGAAGAGAAATATGATCGATGTCATGGAGAAGAAACAAAAGCGTTGAGGATTCAGTCTTCGTAATTATGACTATTTTAAGCCATAGACGTGCCAGAAAAAAAAAAAAAAACGTCATAAAGTATCAGTAATTTTTTGCTAAACACAAACTGGAGTGAAAAACTTCAGCCAAAAGTTATAATTAGGGGCTGGTTATGACAACCATTTTTCGTTTCGTTCAAATTTAAACTACTCTATGATATGTTGGATGAAGGTCTTAACGATTAGCATTGCAAATCAGCTCATTAAATGTAGTCGTACTTGTTTAATAGAGCTGATATATTAATTGCTATTGTGAGTAACTGATGTTAACATTATTATTGCTCCCTCCTGGCACCAGTTTTACTTTCCTTTTAAGAAGAAAAAAACCCAATTATGAACACATTGTATGATGAACATGCGCAACTGAAATGCTTATATTTATTTTTCCCCTGCAACGATGTAACTATGGCCTTAGTTACACACTATCAACCCCAACCGAACTATTTTGACATTTTGCACAGTCAGCAGTTAAGATGTTTTATCTTTTCCGTATAGACCAAAGCCGAGAACAAGAACTACTGGAATAGACAATTATGAAACCATCCGAAAAATTTACACCAACAGCTACAACCAAATTACCCTGTGAACTTTACCTTTGCCTTTTTGATTCACATTTCCCATGAATGTTCCACTTGCATTCTGAGTCTGGTACAAAGTCCAATGTGATTCAAAACACACACACACACACACACACACACACACACACACACACACACACACACACACATATATATATATATATATATATATATATATATATATATATATATATATATATATATATATATATATATATATATATATATATATATATATAGTGGTGTTTTCTTCTCTAGATAACTGACCTTTACCCTTTAACTATACAACTGACAATACGACCTTTACCCTTGACCTGTAAAATGTGTTTTTGAGGTTTTTGGTGTGGTCCCTCTCAGAATTAACATCATCTGAGGGACCCCCTAGTGTCAAAAGTTATAGGGTTTTGATGTGCAATTGTTTTTTTTCAAAGTGCATGTGCTTTGTGTTAATTTTTTAAATAAAATTTTGATTTTATAATTTTGAAGTAGGGTATATACACCACTCAAATCTTTTATACTTCAAGTTATTGATTAATTTATAGTTCTTTTCGTATTGATAATTTTTTTCATAATGTCTTCTTTTAAAAGAGAAGTAGAAGTTTTAGTTTTTAAAACTATTCTAGGTACAGTAGCATAAGCTGCTAGGTAAGTAAGTTCAGATCCATAAGCTCATGGCACACGTGCACAACCTGTGCTCTCAACAGTGAGCAGCATGTGCACGTGCTGCACGATTTTCCTCTATTTCAAATAAATTTACAATTTCGTTACTTCAAATAAATTCAACTTGTAGATATTTAACATAATTTATTCAAAAGTTCACATTATAAATAATTTTAAACGTTAGTGTTTATATGTGTGAGAGTTAAACTTAATACTAAATCTTTCATTACATTTCTAAATATCTATACAAAATCATCATATTTTTAACAGATATAGAAGGTATAGCAAAAGCAAAGTAAGCAGTCTGAAAAGTATAGAATCTGTCCGTTTGTCAAATATATCTCAATTGTTTTTTAATTATATCTCAAGTCTTGAAGCTATCACATTTTCAATTTCACATTTCCTAAAAGCTTTCTTGTAACTCTATTCTTGAAAATTTCTGAAAATAATGTTCCTTTGTGTAACGTTACTAATCTATTTCGCAAATATACAGTTCATTACCAAGTTCGGTTCCTTTGTCTTTATCCATAGTTTTTTCTCAGTTCATTATCGGAGGTACAAAATCCATTTTCCTGAAGGCATGTCCATAATCATTTCCAGTCCATTCTTCATTTTGTTCTTGATACGGCTCCGTCCTTTCTTCCTGGCTCGTAGCTCCCCTCAAATCTCTAGGATCCCAAAGAACCCACTTCACAGGAAGGAGTATCAGAGTCATAAGTTTCTAAGTTGATTCTTTCCTTTCCATCGGCAAGCAGTCCAAGTCTTCCCAAAACACCAACCCATGGCAATTTAGGTTAGAGATTTATTTAGGAATGACTTGACTTGTCAAACAGGAGTTTAAGAATTTGACAACCCTCCAGATGAAAAGCCAACAGTCTGTGTTTTTCTGTGACATCTCACATGTCCTCACAATTACTTACATCTAGAATCTTTAATAAAAGGATTTGTATCTTTATATAGCTTTTGTGGTTTTTCTTTATTATTATTTCTTTGCAAAAGCATAAATCTTTGTTTCCATGCTTTTATGAACACGTGTAAAATGAGCGGTCATTCATTAAATTTGATTCTTTACTTAGCAGAGTCCATATAGGTGTATTTACCAAAATTACATTAAATTAAAATACAAAGATTAATATGTCATTGGATGCAATTTATTTAATGCAAACCGCTCTACTCTCTGATATCTAATGGGCTGCGTATTTACACAATTCCATGACAGGATTGCTATAGCACGCAATACAATTCTGGGACGCTTTTCAAGATATTTGAGCAATACAGTGCGAATAAAGTGAACATAATGACTCTACGCACAACTTGTCTGATGCAATCCAATATTGTAATTACAGCTAAACCTTGCAACTTTTCTACAAGAAATCTGAATTACAAAGATATGTTTCTAACGTCCTCTGCAATACACACTTCAAAGTGAACACCTTTTCTACCCGCCCCCCCCCAAAAAAAAAACAAAAAAAACAAAACGCAAGACAATAACAATAACAAGAAAATAGAACGAACGTTGGATCTTTTATGGAATGATTTGAAATGTATTCATCTATTATTTATGTGTTTGCTTCGAGCTTCAACTTCATGTTAAATTAGAAATATAATCATATAAAGTTATAAAAAAATTTATCACATCAGGTTATACAGATTATCACATCCAGCAATACAAATTATCAAATCAGTTACTAAGATTATCACATCATGTTATGAAGACTATCATTTCAAGTAATAATAAAGATTATCACATCCAGTAGTACAGATTGTCACATCAATGATAATGCTTATCACATCATGTTATGAAGATTATCATATCAAGTTATAAAGATTTTCAGATCGAGTTATAAAGATCATCAGATCGAGTTATATAGATTATCAAATCAGGTTATACAAATTATCACAACTAGTTATAGAGATTATAACATCAAGTTATAAAGATTATCACATCAAGTTAAACAGATTATCACATCAAGTTATAAAGATTATGACACCAAGTTATAAAGGTTATCACATCAAGTTATGAAGATTATCACATCAAGTTATACAGATTATCTCATCAAGTTATATAGATTATGACACCAAGTTAAACAGATTATGACACCAAGTTATACAGATTATCACATCAAGTTATACAGACTATGACATCAAATTATAAAGGTTATCACATCAAATCATAAGGATTATCATGCAACTGCATTGCGTTAGGAACGTTTGCTAGTCAACGGGTTTACGCTGTGGAAAACTCAATCATGTCACTGTGATTATTTTGCTTTCGACTTTTTTAAGTTGCTGTGGCTAATTTTTAATTGTAATCGGTGTTAGCATGTCTTTTCTTTTCCTCAGCTTAACACGAGGACAATCTTTCATCAAAACATTCTTGTAAATAGATCTCCACAGCAAAATGCTGATGCTGCTACAAGCACGCCTTTTCTTGAAAGATATTTAGTGATAAATTATACGTAATGCGTGTTAATTTCCTAACGTTCAATTCAATTTAAATGTCTCCAACTTTTCAAACTTTTATTATGATGCACAAACAGTATATATATATATATATATA